>JAHPZR010050124.1:0-12500 GCA_019787425.1 Platygyra sinensis | reverse complement strand
CACGCGATCGCTGATTATCTATTGCCAGCTAAAGGAAGTAATGAACATTTAGCTGATCTTCCCTTTAAATGTTTTTTAATGAAGTATCCCGTCATAGCTACTAACAAATGCCGTGATCCCCCACTTTCGATCTTCTCGTATACATATTCACCTTTCTACATATATATTTAGTGCTTTTAACATCGGTAATATGACAGTAATATTACTAACTATGACGCTGACTCACGGATTAATAAAGTCGCCATGGTGCAGCCTCTTGATCAGTGTCTCCTCGGTATCTGATCAGGGTTCTTAGCAGACGTTTTGACAGGCGTCAAAAAAAGGCATAATATGGGGCACAAATTAAAGTGAGGCCCAATTCGTCCGAAGGGGCAATCAAAGGTAGGGGATCCAAGGGGATGCTCCCCCTGAAAATTTTGAAATTGTAGGTTGCCGAGGATGCGATTTCATGCATATAGGCAAAGTGTTACGGGAAATGAGGTGTCTATGATGATAAAATTAGATATAGCAAGTAGCGCTGTTTCACCTTTTGGGTAATAATTTTTGTCGAGAGACGTCTGAGTCTGCAAGTCTTAATTTATTGTTTAATATATGTGCTTACAATATATAATGACTGGAAAAGGTGTAGTGACACCAGGCCCTTTTGAGCTGGCAGTTATGACTGGTCCCCCCTTAAAGTTCCAATGATCCCCCCCCCCCCCAAGAAACTTTCTCCGCCCCACCACGCAATAAATAATGACCGGTCTCTAATGTCTAATACGACAGAAGTAATTACAAACCTGGAACTACAATAGTCTCATTTATGAATCGCTAGTTAGGTCCTAGTCGATAGCTCATTTACTTCAATTCTATCTAAACTGTCACAAACAAATTTTTCAGGTGTTTGAAAAAATAAAATGCGTATAAATATACAAATTACAAGACGCATGCATATGCAAGACGATGAATAGTACTAAAGTATTTACAATTGCGATCAAGAAAAAGTGTTCAAGGGAGATAGAAAAAGAGATAGAGGAGAACACAAACAGTTTTAATACAAGGTTGGTTGTGAGGAAAGGAGATAAGTTTCTATAAAAAGAAACGGTGGTGCTGCGTCGGTTGGAGTATTACAAGACTAAATAATTTCGCATTAGTCCTTCGTCGGAGCGAATCCAACGAGGGGCTAACGTTCGAAACGTTAGCTTCCGAATCTCTTTATGGTTGCCAATTAACATTATCAACCCAGTTGACAAAACGAAATTATCTTGAGGATTGTGAGCAGTCTGGGACACCAAGATAGCTGATAAAACTAATTGAGTAGGTGCCCCAAAGTAACTAAATTAGCAGAGGAAATGCAGTGTTGAATAAACAATTCATGTTAAAAGTATAGTGTAAAGGGAATAGCATTTTGATTTTACTAGGACATTGATTTATAAATTCGTGTGCAAGGAGACACCGAAAACAAAATTCCCCATTCTTAACATGCATGGAGTGGAGCTTACACAGGCGGATATTAACGCAGGCAACTACAGTACTGTGCGGAGGTCTCTTTATTTAAAAGAACACCAGAAAAAAAAAATTTGGAAATGATGTTTCAACATGGTTACTGCATTTTCTCGATCAATAACCCTCTAAACTCACCTAAGCTTTTGTTTCAAATTCGACCCGGCTGGGCCCGGTATATGTTATTTGTTCATTCCTTATATTCTATGATAATTTTTGTTGTCATTACACGCTTCAGGTAACCGGCTTTTAATCCAGCAAATACGGCAACTGTCGCTTTTTACGGTTAAAGATACTAAGCAAAACAATCTGTAGTATTTCACACTTTTTTTTAAAGATCTACGCAAGTGACTGCGATAAATGAAATAGACGCCCTATGCAAAAGAAAACCATTGCACGGCACGTTGCCATTTGAATGGTTTTCTTTCTCACTAAATGTTTAATTCGCTTTCATGATCTACAAACGCGTTCACGCCAAATGATTTTCATTGCAATTTGAGATAACAAGATTTTGAGTTCTCATGTTGATGGGGAAAATTCATTGTTGGGCGAAATAATGGTTCCCCCATGTTTTCCACCGAGAGCCGTGTTTTCCACACCCCGTGTTTTCCACCAGACCCCGCGTTTTCCACGTCCCGTGTTTTCCACACCCCGAGAACCCGGCCTCGCGGTTTCCAACTAGCCAAAACAAGGTATCGAAGGTCAAACGAGGTGTCGTCCTAGAATCACTATCCCACGTGCTACAGATCTCTTATATAGCCCTCCTTAACAACCCATAATGCACTTCGACTGGACTTGCTCCAGTCGCCACTTCTCCAGTGCCGCAGAAATATTTCATTTCCGGCTAATTCGTATACACTCAAACGCCAGAAATTGCATATTTTAGCTCGACCACGCAGTACACAACATGAGCAAAAAAAAAAAATGACGTTTATTTTGGCCGTTTAGGCCGAGCACCAGCGAGTATAACCATAGTTAATAAAGCGGAATAGTTAGGAAGCCCAGCAAACATCAAAGGAGCAAACAAAGATGCCAAGGTTTAGGTTAGAAGGTCCATGACCGTGCAAAACCTATGCATGAGTAACTTAACCAACACGTTTCTATTGGTTAGTTCTTCATGCAGTACGGAGTAAACAACTATTGTGTTTTTTGCACGGTCAAGTCAAAAAAAGCGAACAAAAACCTACAACGAAGAACTTCGTCGGGTTTCATAACCATTCCCCTCTATTAACTATGGTATAACGATACGTTATACTACAACCTAGAAGAAAAAAGTATAGGGCTTGGTGAGCAGGGAAAACGATTTTAAGCCCTAAAGACTTTGAGACTAAAAGTCGTGAAGAGATGTCGTCCTTGATGTAACCGTTCTTAGCTGCAACACTCTTCCATCTACCGTGTCTCTGTCAACAACCCCGCTATTGGCCAGACCCTAGAGGCTCCACCTGACCGCAAAGAGTGACTTCCATTAACAGAGGGATCCGGAACTACATTCTGTAGGCTTTTGGCTAACTGATCTCTAAATGTTGTATAGGGAATAGGCTTATTATTTTGAGTCAACTTGTAGGAGGACTTCAGTGGAGTGGGGGGTCGATATCTTATTTTGTAAGGTAGGTTTTCAATAAGAAGGAAGGGGAGAACAATCAGAGACAAAAAGAAAAACAAGCAATAAGAATTTGCGATTCATTTGATTTCTCACCCAACTTGTGATGCGTTATGAACATCACAAATTACACGTTTCTTTTCTAGCACGTGAACGCAATGAGCCGGCGAAAGAAGCCGGCAAGAAAAAAAAAAAAAAAAAAAAAAAAAAGCCTTTAAATAAAGGAAAGACTTTCAATCACTAAAGTAATCAAACACCATGAACTCGCTCACAAACGAAGCGTTAAAAGACCGAAGGATCAAAAGACTTCTCTAGTCTGAGTGGGTCTCAATGACAATAACAATTGTTACATTGTGAACAACTGCCACCTTTAGCGGTGGAAAAACTCCCAAAAAGCTGCTTCCGTGGTTGCTTAAAAGTCTGACGCAGGCCACCACGCTAAAGGACAAATCCTTTAAACCAAAAATGTGATTCTTGGCTTTACCTTTTATAAAGTGATTCTTAAACTTAGGAAGTGGCACCCAATCGCGCACAAAGGCATTCCAGTTTGCTTGCCATCTTCACATAAAAGCAACCAAAAATATGATCACTTCCACAAAGGCACGACAAGAGTTCTACAGCCTTACATGCTCCAGCATAAACAATACCTCTACTAAGAGGCCGGAGGTAGAATCCAGTTGTTTTGTCCGTCCCAGTTTTAAGTGAAAGCGTCTACAGCTTCCGTGCGAGGCTGTTAAAACCCTTAATTATAACGCGAAACCTTGAATTAATAGCTGCAGGCAAACCTATCTACTGTGTGGGGTCCTTGTGTGGTCCCCATTTACAATCAAGCATGTGGAACACATGGTCGTGTATGGAGTCATGTATGGAGTCATGTATCATGTATCGCCATGTATCTTTTTGCTCTACTCAAAAGATCAGCCTGATAATTAAAACTCCTAGGAATCCATTTTATTTCAAGAGAAATACCATGACGGGCGCAAACATTAAAAATAGAAAGCGCTAGGATCTGAAGTTCTGTATTTTTATTCCCATTATTAACAATGCTGACCACACTAGTGTTGACAGTAAACGAGGCAACTTTTTTGCCCTGAAGCCCGAGGGCGAAGGCAGATAGCACTAAGTCTACTTTCCTAAGCTCAATCCAAGTTGAGCTTTTAGAACTTTCTGCGGGACTCTACTTTTGATTTGGTCATTATCGATGAAAAAATTTCAGGCGTGATCCGATGCGTCAGAATAGACAAACTTCGCAGGCGGTTGCAAAGGTGCCCAAGGGGAATTAAAATTAAGGGAGTCGACATTCTCGTCCCAAAATGCTAATTCATCGCAAGCCTTCTTCGTTAATTCAACAGCAAATATTCATGGCAGTCTTTGATTAACAACGGCATACATAGAACGTGTCGTAATCCTAACCTCGCTTCCCACAGCGTGCGTAAACGAAATGACTTGGCCTGTCACAGAGGCAAGATCTAAAACTTTGACAATCTTACAATTAATCTTACGTATAGGCTTAATGCTACTCTTTAGTTTAGAAATCCGTTTTTCAGTAACCGAGATAAAACTTCGATTAGTATGAAAGACGGTGCTGGGCTCCCAGAGAGATTTTTCTTCGTTAATTAGATAACCATACCTAGTCAATTCGGCGTGAACTATAAAGCTGTTGATTTTAGCCTTGACGATACAAACGCCACCCCCTAAACCATACTCAAGGAAAATAGTCATAGGAATTCCCTTGCACCTAAATGAAGTGAAAATAGGCTTTAGCAATTTGGTGTTGAAAATATTTTACTACACCATCCGCCAAAATCCCAGAGGGCGGCTTAATCTTTCAGCCGGGGTGCCACGGAAAATTTTCCACCTGACTGAATATCCAGACTTAGGTCGAACTTGAAAAAGATAAAACCTTTTAGAGAAGATCTGAATGGCTACTGAAATGTCTTCACATCTAAACTTCCGTTTAAAGACATACAAATCGATATGCCTCAGATCAAGTGTTACGAAAAATTGTGGCGTGACTTGCGTCACTTGGAACATTCGAGTGTATGCTAATCTGATCTAGAAGTTTCGTGCATATTTAATTAGCCTTGTTACGGTGACTAAGCAATTTATTTTAGTCGTTTACGTCTGCTGTTGTAGATAGTTTATATTGTAATGATACTTTATTTAGTATAGCCGGAAAGTTCTAGAATGTTTGCTGTAAAGTATATAAGTAAATCGGTGTAGTGTTTAGATGGTTTTTTTTCCTAGGAGTTTTACAGTAGTGTGTACGTACTGAAGTGTGACGAAGGTCGCGTGTAATCGACAGAGGCCGTGTTTGTGAAGTGTAACAGAGGTTACGTGGATATTTGGCAAGAGGCCGTGTGTTTAAAGTCAAGTGTAGTTACAAGCCTAGCGTGTGCTTGTTGAAAAGTCCTGTGTGGAAATACTGCGTTCGTGTGGATTAAATATATCCTGTTGTGTTTCCAAGATCCCTGTGTTCTGATTAGACTACAAACTATACCTACCACTAAAGACATTCGAACTTGCAACATCAAGGATCAATCTCTTCTTGCACCCTGATGGTTGTACCAAAACAGAAAGTGGGTTAACTATGTCAGCCTGACGATCCAAAATCTCATCAACACGCTTAGTTCTTAACAAATCAGATATAGCCTCAGAGGCAATATAAGTATCGTTCAGCGAAGGAGTAATAACTTTGGGAGGCGGGAGAGCTAGGCATGAGATTTTATAACCATCACGCACAACGCTTAAAATTAAGCCTGAAGTGTCTTATTTTACCCACTCGTCATAACATAAAGCGAGACGACCACGCACCGAAGGATTATTCGGTTGACCTCAGGTAAACTCTTAATTTAACAGTGACTTTCATTCAAATAAGGCATCTAAGTCATTTGAATGTAAAAATTTTTTCATTGCAATGGTCACTTAGACCATTAAAAGCAATTTAATATTGGAATTGAAAACACCTTCAACCTGTCCTTGATCGTCTTGAACGGCGGCTAGTCACTGAGTAGGCTGAAACTTGGAAGAATTGAGAGGACACTGTGTCCTCCAATGTACTGGCTTGTTACAGGCAAAGCAGAAACCCCGTTTGGTCTGAGTCCTTGTCTAAATTGTTGGAATGGGTCTTGCACTGTTACTGTAACATTGCCTGGAAGTTGCGTTTTTAACTGGTGATAGTACGGAAAGCTCCCTTCTGTTGCCAAAAGAATGAGCTTCTGTCTCTGTAACAAAAGCTTCTCACCTTTCTCAAGGGCAGCGTGGTCTTCGTAGAGCTGTTTGGATGAGCAGGCTTCTTCTGCTTCTTCCATAGCATCGCTGACTTTAAGATTAAACCTATATTGGTTCCCGTTTCCTGTTTTCTTAAATCGATGCCGCTTGATTGTCATCTCTTTGAGATGAGAATCGACAGTGTCTGCGTGAGATTGCTTGAGATCTGTCAAGAAACTTTCCAGCATCGACTTCATAGAAGCTACAATGGGCGAGAAAAGTAGTTGAGACACTTTTAGGAAAAGACGATTTTCGATTCTTAAACATTTGTTCTATTTTATTTGCATCTAGCGTTAAATCTCTGATACCCCCGGCCCCCCAATTCAATGCGGTGTAGGCGTTGTGGTCTGTGCAATCGAAGAAATAGAAAAATCAACATTGTTGTGGGGGAAAGGGGGGGGGGGGGGGGGGAAATGCTTCCAAGACGCAGAAAAATCGAATTTTAGTGCCAAGTGTATCAACACTTTTGTCGCTCATTGTCTGAAACAGTAAATTTGTTTCTGGTACAATAGCCGGTGTACTACTTAATTGAAATGCCTGCCGTCGCTTTATTCCAGGATTTGGGTTCTTCGTATGGAAACATTATGGCAAGCTTACTCATCAGTACAAAAATTTAAGGAAATTATCGCTTTTTTTGGAAGTGTAATCTTGCGTGACATTCGTGCGTGACATCGCCAATTTAGGGTGTTGGTCATCTCCACCTTATTTCTCCCCGAAAAAGGAATGAAATAAGAGAGTAATTGTTGAATTACAAACTTCCGGTGGTACTCCCAAAGTAGGCTATCTTGGAGTAATTCAAACAACCGCTGTGCAGAAAAATCAACGATAAACCACGGTCAACCACGGGTAACCATGAACTGACTAAATCAATATTGATAGTATCCTTTTAACCATCATTTGGTTACCCGTGGTTAATCGTGGTTAATCGTGGTTACCAGTGAAAAAACTGCATTTATCTGCATTATGTAATCGTTTTTCCAAGCTGAACTGGAAAAAAGAAACAAAAACTTTGTAGAATAGGAATTAAAATGAGACACTTTGTTATAAAACTAACTTTTGGGCTCAGAAGGCACGTTTTTATTGGTTTAGCGACAGCTGACCGTGAGTAATGGCACCGTTTTTACATCATACTTGCGTGTTAGAAGCATTCCGTTAACAGCATTGTGTTGAGCGGACAAAATTACATAAGATCACTTGTTTTGTCACGCTTTTGTACTTCATGTCATGACTTCTCAATGTTTTATCAATGGTGAAGCGTTAAAAATAGAATAAATTAATTAACTTTTCGATGCAAAAGGTTTACCAATGAGAAACCGTTGGAAACTCGCCCAGTAAAAGTGTAAAAGCACTAAAACCATCGGTTGATATAAAATTTGATGTGCTCAGTGCAATGCCGTTATCCAAATAATATTATATACATGTTGCTGTGACGTCATTATGAGGTCATCTGAAATGGTAAAGTATTGTATTAAGGTCAGACATAGAGAGATTTTTGCCAAAGAACGATACAATTTCTGTTTTTTCGTCAAAATATGACAACTGAAAAGTGAAACATTTGTAGCCATTATGTCATAGTGAGAATTGCGTTGAATGAAAGTGAGGTAGACACCCTTTGAACACTTTAAAAGAGAAAAAGTGGCGATAAACACCACCCTGAGGGCTAAATATGGATCCATTTATTAACGAGATACACCAGGTTTCGTCTTTGTATCGGAATTTCGGTGAGAAAAAACACTTCCCACTTTTTCTTTAGTCAGGAATCACTCTGAACCACGCATTTGGTCGCTTTTGTAAAAATAAAGTTGCTATAGCTTAGATATATAAAGGAAATCGCTACAATTTGCATAAATAGCCGCCACTGTAGCAATATCTCGTTGAAAGCAATTGACCAGTCGACAGTTCTAACGACCTCGGGAAAAGGTCAGTGGAAAAAGATGAACTTAAGAATATCAAAGGTCAAACAAGGTGTCTGCCTAGAATAACTATCTCAAGAGCTACAAATCTCTTGTATAGCTCTCCTTGACTACCCATAATGCCGTTCGACCGGACTAGTTCCAGGCGCAGCTGCTCCAGTGCCGCAGAGATATTCCGATTAATTCGTATACAATTAAACGCCAGAAATTCCATATTTGATGGGTTAATGGGCTGTTAATTGTTAATGGGTTTCTAAACGATTATTGTTCACCCGTTGCGATGCATTAAGAACTCACTCGTTCGCTACGCTTACAAATATAACGTCATAAAAGGTAACGCACGATCAATAAAATTACTGAGAATTATTTGTTCACCTCTTAAATTATACTAAATGACAATATTAAGGTTTGCTAGCGTTAAGGACTCTATAGCTAAGACCAGTCACAGTGTTCAGACCTGAACGTGATTCCAGTTTGGAATGAATGCTCTTATTAATGTGATTGCTCAGAAATTAAAGTTACCGATGATTTTTATTATGAAACTTCCTCAGTGTTTCGAAAAAAAAATTGATAGGTCATAATTATCGTTTAATAGACGTAATGGGACAGGTAAAAAGTGTCGGGCATAGAGAACAATATCACATAAAATTTGTGGAAAAATCACACGGTTTATAACTAGTACGTGGATGTAAAGCGTTCAGAGAGTCGCTATTTTGGCGGTCATAGTTTGCATCACAAAGTAACTGTTTTTTTGCACTCTTTCATCTATATATATTTTTTTCTTTCTAATAATTTTTATAATAAGTTTCCATATAACGGGCGCTCTGATTAGCTAAAACAGCGTGCCTCATCAGAGATTAGAGAACGGGTTGATGACATCAAGCTGGCGTTCAAATTTTTGCTTCGGAATCTCGACAAATTTGACCCAAATTATAAACATCCCCTGTGCGACTCAGACAAATTCAATATAAACGAACCATTTGTCAGCAGTAAATATGGCTCAAAGAGACCATAGTTGACAACCTTAGTGTAAAAACTGTACGAAAATAACAAGTTTTGCTAGAGTCCGACAAAACACTTAGCTTATTCTTATACTTAGCGAATTATTCGATGAAAGACACTAGAATATATTACGAAGGCAGAAATTATACTTAGGAAGTAAAACAACGACAGAGAATACCATTGAGCTGTCTCTGTTTTTGATGAGAAGCTTTATTTTAGTAAAAATGCTCAAAACAACACTTACATGCAGTTTAGTAACGCTCACGTGCTTAGTAGCGACGGCTCCGGTTCAATTCCGTATCATCAATCAGTTCAAAGCTTGCTTCTGTGCTCGGAGTTGAACAAGTGAAAGCAGTTCTACCTGAAAGAGTGTGTGCTTAAAGGTTGCATTCCCGATATAGAATACAGCGATACAGAAAACAAGAACAAGATTAAAAAAAAAGGATAAAACTCAATTATTGAATACTACTATTCCCCCATGTTGTTTCGCAGTCTAAAAAATCTGAGATCCCGAAATTGTTGGATCTCTTTCAACATTATTAAGCATAAGACATAGGATTAGAGAGTAGGAGAGGGCGACAAAAGCGTTGAATTAATATTGAATATATCAGGAATCGTTCTGAGGGGGATTGGGTAAGATGCCGGACAGGTAGGACATACTGAATTATCGAATGACCACGGTAGAAGCAAGGGCGTGTAGTTCTTTAATCACTGCATTTGAGGATAAATTTACCTCTTTTTGTCATAGACTACCAATTAGACGCAACCTTCCAAACTTTATTTCCAAGCTGAATGTCAGCGACGTTTTCTTCCGTTTAAGTTATTGATCTTCATAATATAAATGCCACTCTCGTCTTCTAAGCAGTCTCTTATCATGTCCCAAAGGTGTACTATATATGTATTTTTTAAACTGTCGCATTCAATCTGATGAATCTAAACTCTCTGGTTCTCCGCAATTTCTGTAATATGTTTCATATGAAGAGAAAAACTTGAAAATATCAGGTGAAAACAAAATGGAATTCACCAAGCTTTCTGCGTGCATACAACCAGTGACATAACAAGTTTTATAAGCGAACTGCAGTTCAGAGTAGCTCAAGCTGTTCTGTTCCAAAAGGCCGGCATCTTTGGCTGCTTAAACTGCGCTTCTAGGTGAGCGTTGGTTTATTATCGCCTAAGGAGGGCTTAGCGGCTGGGGGAGGAGGATATTTGTTTATAGGCAGTAAACTTTCGCTAATAACCTCTTTAAATTTCATTTTATTGTAGAATCCCCATTACAGATATCGATACATTTTGTGATCCCCTATAAACGTCTTCGGCCACATATTTATCTTTTGAAATTTATATTTAGTGCTGGTAACGTTCACCTCAAAAAATATATTTTTAACTATGATGCGAAGTTCAATATTAATACAGCCACCATGGTGCAGTCTCTTGCTCGGTGTCATGTCGATAGCTGATTAGGGCCCTTAGCACAAGTTAAGTTTCATATGCCTCAATTCAAATTAAGAATAACAGGCAGCACAAATTGGCATGTACTTAAACCCGAAACAACTAAGCAAAACGGCCGAAACGAAACCACCGAAATGAGCAAAACGACCAAAACAAGCGAAACAACCGAAACGAGTAAAATGGCAAGTAAATAACCAGATAAGTGAAAAAGTAAAAAAAAAAAAAAAGTAAAAAAAACACGACCTTGATCTCTGTCACGTTACTATGGCAGCCTGATCTCGCGCCCAGATCCACTTGTGTGACATTGGGCCTGTAAAGATGGATGAGCACAAGCAAGACGAGCATGAAGACATTGGGAAAAGGCAGATATATATGTTTTTTTCACATTTTGAATGGTATTCTAGCTAAAACAAGAAATATAATTTCCTAAAAAAAGTTTTCTGGTCGTATCGTAGATTCTTAGGCGGTGGCAATGGGCGAATGGTCTTTTTAAGAAAGACTGCAGCATTCCTCCTGCGAACCGAGACTTTCTTTTATCTCTAGAGAAAAACGAGAGCGACTTGGCGTGCTTTTATCACTCGTGCATCCTGGACGCGGCGTTATGGGTGTTCTAGACTGTTTTCGAGTGTTTGCTCGGCGCTATACTTAAGGACGGTGCCTACTTTAGTTAGTGCGCACACGTTCTACGCATCACGGAAGCAATGATTGAAGCGCAGGCGCTGGGTTGACATTGATGCAATCGACTACGCCAAAAAGAACACGACTAAAATCAAAGCAAAAGTTTCCTACTGGGTCCAAATTTAAGTTTAATGAACCAGTACTTAAAACAGGAACATGTAAATAGCAACATATCGCTAACCACTAACTGTTTACATCTTCCAGCTGAAACCGTAGCTGTTATCTTTCGAAAATTACTCTGAAGTCCAACTGTAAACATATACCTGCAGATGGTGTAGAGCGCGCGAAAAAACGCGAATGCTTTACTTACTGGGGAGGTGACAGGGTAAAGAAAAAATATCAATAACTTTAAAAAACGCGTGGTTACCGCTACATTTTTTGTTACGAAATAGAAGTGGCAGTTCTATTCGACACGTGATTAGTCTGGTTGTGAGGAAAAGGTATTTAAACTGTATTTTAGCTGAGCCATAGGAAGTCTGTCAGAGACGCTAAAAGCGCTTTTGCAATGATTTGTCATTAAAGACGTACGAAAAATGATTTATATGTTACCATTTGCCACGCAGTTTACAGGTCTTTTCAATTGGTTTGCCTTTCTGTATATAAAGCCGAATGGTAAGCAAATCTGTAAGGAAATATTCCCTCCTTTTTTAAGAAAAAAGTTGATGTGATCATTTTTGTTAAGACTCAAGGCTAATTATCTCAAAGAAATGCGTAGCTACCACTATTTCCTTTTTTGGATTCCAATACCCTATGTAAAGATCTACTGCGCGTGGTCCTAACCTGACACAAAACCTTGGTATTTAGGAAGCACCGTCTTTAACATGCATCTGTTTGACTTCCTTTGCATCGCTTGCATCATGCAGTTGTTTACGGTGGCCCACAACTGTCACGGCAAAAGAATTAACCTCGCGGCAAAAAGAAAAAAACCTCACGGCAAAAAGAGAAAAGACTCACCGGAAAAAGAAAAACTTCACGGCGAAAAGAAAAACCTCACGGCAAAAAAAAAGGCTCATGGCAAAACTTCTTCGATGCCGAAAGGACATTTTAATTCTTATTTCGTTTGCCGTGAGGTCGAGGTTTTTCTTTTTGCCGGGAGTCTTTTTCTT
>JAHPZR010050122.1:0-17500 GCA_019787425.1 Platygyra sinensis | reverse complement strand
CCTATAATCTAATAACTACTAGGTGTTCAAAACTTTTTTCTAAATACTCTGCCATTTTGTTAACACCATACACTCGTAGAGGCTACCCACTTTCTACAACAGAATAGACAGTAAGTGGCGTAGCCAATCAATGTTCTAACAGCATTCATGATAGAACATATTGAACATTGTTACAATATACACAATGTATTACGTTACGCGTGACGCTTACGTCACGACCTCGCTTTGGGGAATAAAACTTGTTCTTGTTATCCGCCATCTTGAGCACGTGTTGTGAAGCTCTCTTCTCGCTTCGTTCTCTTTACTCTCAACAATGTCGTACTAATATTGTTACATGGTGGCAGCGACACAGAGCTAACGTCCAACAGTGACTACTGCTGTCGTCGTTTTCTCGTCGAACCCTCAAGAACCTCGCTCTTCTTCGAACAGTGTTTACTGCTTTACTCAAGCGTCGTCACAACTTGTTATCATCTCTGGAAACTGCCGAGCAGTCACTTCTCTCTTCTGTGTGAAACTCGCTGCAGTTGGTAAACCTCCGTCCCCTCATCTGGAACGAAATGGCTGACGCCGAAGCTGCCGATGCTCCCGGTGCTCAAGCTCCAGAAAATCCTGGTTTTCGACGACCACAAATCACCCCGCCAAAACCACTCAAGGTCGATGGCGATCGCGCCGACAACTGGAAGTTGTGGAAACAACGATGGTTAACTATTACGTCCTTGCCGGTCTAAATGACCAAAGTGAAGATTACAAATGTGCCATGCTACTGCACTGTATTGGTATTGAAGCCATGCGAATTTTCAACGGAATGAAATTCGGCGAAGGAGAAGATCGCAACAACATGGCTGACATTCTTGTGAAATATGACCAGCATTTTCTCGGTCAAAAACAAGAATTCTTTGAGCGCTTTCAATTTAATCGCCGTAACCAAGAATTTGGTGAGTCTATCGATGAGTATGTCTCTGTATTACGCAACTTGGCCAAAACCTGTGGCTTCTGCGACTGCATGCGTGAACTTTTGCTCATGGACCGTCTACTCTTAGGCATCTCAGATGACAAGACTCGTGAGGAACTCCTCTCCACACACGACCTTACACTGAGCAAAACCATCGAAATTTGTTGTGCAAAAGAGGCTGCCTCTCTTCACATGAAAGCTCTCAAGAGTGATGAGATTAATAAGGTGACCCATAACTCTAACAAAAAAAAGAAATCTGGTGACGGCAAGCACAAAGCTAAAGGAAAATCTGGGGATCATGGAAAAGGAAAGCGCGGGAGAAAGGAAAACCCTGGTAAAGAAAAATCTGGAGAAACTAGTGATCTGCGTGCTACCAAAAGAAAGTGCCTCTTCTGCTCCCAAGTTCACTTAATGAGGAAGGAGCTCTGCCCTGCATGGGGAAAAACCTGCACAGCCTGTGGTGGAAAAAACCACTTCCAAGCGTCCTCTAAGTGTAAGCACCACAGCGTCCACACTATTGTTGAAGATTACTCTACCGACTCCTCTGAAAGCAGCAGTGAAACCATTAGTGGAATTTCAACTGATCAGGATCACCTTGTCAATGCAGTCCAACTCAGCAATCAACTCATCTTCTGTGAAATGGAGGTCAACAAGAAGCCAGTGAAATTACAAATTGACTGTGGCTGTACTGTATGTATTCTGCCTAAGCGCTACGTTGGAAACGCCCACATTCGCCCTGAAATGGTGAACCTCCAGATGTGGAACAAAACCTCTTTGCAAGCCCTTGGTAGATGCAAAATAAAAGTAGTGAACCCAACCACGAAGCAAAAGTTCAAAGTGGACTTTGTCATTGTTGACAAGGAACTTACCCCTCTACTAAGTGGTAAAGCGGCGCAGAAAATGAACCTCATCACAGTGAACTATGACAAGTTCAAGGTCGTAAATGCAGTATCTTCACCTGAGAATGACTATGTTCAACTCTTCCCAGACACTTTCAAGGAAACACCTGGCACACTCCCTGGCAAGCAGGTACACCTCACAACTGTTGAGGGTGCTTCCCCAGTGATTCGAAGTGCACGCACTCTGCCCGAGTCACGCAAAGATGCAGTCAAGGCCGAACTCCAGCGCCTTGTGGACACTGATATGATTGTGCCTGTGGACGAATCCACCGACTGGGTGAGTTAAATGTCTGTCGCCGAGAAGAAGTCCAGCATCAGAATCTGCATAGACCCCCGCCCTCTCAACAAAGCCCTCAAACGTGAACACTACAAGCTACCCGTCCTAGAAGACATCCTGCCAGAACTGTCTCAAGCATGCAAGTTCTCTGTCTGCGATCTAAAATCGGGCTATCTCCACTGCGAACTTGACCACCCCTCGAGCCTGCTAACCACCTTTGCAACTCCATTTGGGCGTTATCGCTGGTGCCATCTCCCATTTGGTCTCACGGTTAGCAGCGAGATCTTCCAGAAAAGGCTCCACCAGGCCCTGGAGGGTCTCGAAGGTGTCGGCTGCATTGCGGACGATGTGCTCATTTGGGGCCGCACAGACGAAGAACATGATGAGCGGGTACGTTTGTTCCTACAACGCTGCTGCGAAATCGGAATTGCTCTCAACAAAGACAAGTGCCGTTTTGGATTACAGGAAATTCCATTTATGGGTCATGTGGTAAGCAGCAGTGGTCTCAAACCTGACCCCGCTAAAATTGAAGCAATTGTCAAGATGAAGCCGCCTGTAGACAAGGTAGGTGTTGAAAGACTAAGAGGGACTGTCAACTACCTCTCAAGATTTGTCCCTAAACTCTCTGATGTCATGCGTCCCATCAGTGATCTGACTCGTCCCGATGTTGAGTGGACCTGGGACTCTGTTCATGATAAAGCATTTGAAGAAATCAAACGTCTCCTAACACAAGCTCCAGTGCTGGCCTACTTTGACTTCACCAAAGAACTGTCAATTCAATGCGATGCAAGTGGGCAAGGCCTAGGTGCAGCACTCCTACAAGAAGGAAGACCATTAGCGTACGCCAGCAGAGCCCTCAGTGACACCGAAACAAGGTATGCAACGATCGAGAAGGAGATGCTCGCTATTGTATTTGCTCTTGAGAAGTGGCACCAATACACCTATGGTCGTCACATAACCGTCTACTCTGACCATAAGCCATTAGAGAGCATCACAAAGAAACCCCTCGATAGAGCCCCCAAGCGCCTCCAAGGCATGTTGGTACGCGCTCTGGCCTATGACATCGATGTGCAGTATCTGAATGGCAAAGAAATGTTCCTGGCTGATACTTTGAGTCGGGCATACCTTCCCCAAACCTGTGAAGGAGCACAAGAAGAATTTGAAATCATCAATGCTCTGACCTACCTTGTGATGTCTGATGAGAGAATCGGGGAAATGCGTCACCACACCAACCATGATCCAGCGCTACAACAGCTGAAGCAGACCATACTACAGGGATGGCCAAAAGACAAGTCCCAACTACCACCTCTTGTCACGCCATACTTCAGCATCCATGATGAACTGGCAGTCACTGATGGCCTAATTTTCAGAGGCGAGAGATTGGTTGTACCAAAGGAAATGAGATCTCAGATAAAGAGAGACATCCACGCTGGACACCAAGGCATTGACACATGCCTGCGATGAGCTCGAGAACATGTATTCTGGCCTGGCATGAGTAAGGAGATAAAAGAGTGGATCCAAATGTGTGAAGCATGTAGAAATTTCGAGCAGACACCATGCAAGGAACCTCTGATGAGCCATGACATTCCTGAACGAGCCTGGGAGAAGATTGGCTGTGATCTGTTATCGTGTTGCGGTAAAGATTACCTCATCACTGGGAGCTCGACCGCCTCAATGATACCAAGTCCACCACGGTCATCAAGAAGCTGAAGGCCCATCTTGCAAGATACGGGATCCCCAGACAGCTGGCCTCTGACAATGGACCTCATTTTGTGTCAAGTGAATTTGGTACCTTCACCAAGAGCTGGGGTATCGAACACACTACCACGTCACCCCACCACAGCAAAGCCAATGGCAAGGTTGAATCAGCTGTGAAAGTAGCCAAGCGCATGCTGCGGAAAACCACTAAATCAGGCGAAGACCAATATCTTGCCTTGCTTAACATCAGGAACGCCCCAACACAAGGCGTAGACAGCAGCCCAGCCCAGTGTCTCATGGGTAGAAGGACCAGGACCCTGTTGCCGACTACCAAGTCCTTGCTGGAACCAAGAAATCCCCTGAATCCTCATGAGATGGAACAGCTTCAACTAAACCAGAAGAGACAAGCAAAGTACTACAACCGTACTGCACATGACTTGCCTACCTTAAAGGAAGGGGACACTGTCCGCATGAAACCTTTTGTCCTCGGACAGCATACCTGGAAGAAAGCTGAAGTGACCCGCAGGTTAGATGAAAGATCGTATGAAGTTCAGGCAACTGGCACGACTTACAGGCGCAACCGACAACACCTGGTGAAAACCCCACCGCCGTCCAACCAACAAGACTGTGCCAAAGCACCTCACATTGTGCCCAGTGCTGACTGTAGGGTGGCTACCCCCGAGCAAGAGTCGCCGCACCATGCCGGCTCCCAGAACCAGGCAGAGGGAGTGACCAACACAAACCCCGCGCCCAACCCTTGTGATTCTGTGAAGCGCTACCGATCAGGCCGTGCCATCAAGCCACCAGCTAGGCTGAAAGACTATGTGCTAACTTGAACATTTTTTTTTACTAGAGACAAACCAGAACTGACTATAGAGACTGACTTTTGGTCTTCATATATATTTTGTTGCCTATATTTAGCAGTCGTTTCACTATTGTTTTGCTTGGACAAGCGGCTGATTGTTGATTCATTTTTTTTTTTTTCCCCTCATGGTTAACTTGCTACTTCATATTGTTACCCTCAGCTCACTCGAAAAAAAAAAAGGGAAGGATGTTACAATATGTATTACGTTACGCGTGACGCTTACGTCACGACCTCGCTTTGGGGAATAAAACTTGTTCTTGTTATCCGCCATCTTGAGCACGTGTTGTGAAGCTCTCTTCTCGCTTCGTTCTTTTTACTCTCAACAATGTCGTACTAATATTGTTACAAACATGATAGAACATATACCTAGAACATATTGTCTGGTATATGTATTACTCATTCTTTCTAATAGAATTGTGTATTAATAATCTATTATATTTATTTGCGACAGTGCGACTTGGTGGTCTGATGTCTCATATTGATACAATTCGCCGATGTCGTAGGATACTGATGATTGCCTGCGGCACAAGTTATCACAGTGCTTTAGCTGTAAGTATGTCAACATTACTGAACAAAATGCCTTGTTTAGCTGCATCGGTCACCCAGCTTGTGCTTATACCACCATACATGCGATGTTAATTCTTTTCCAGTGAGAAGTTGTCCAAGCTTAGGTGTTTTTTTCAGTGTGTGTTTTTGGTGTCTTTGTTTCTACTTCTATTTAGTAAAGCTTGGAATGAGCTTTGAGTTAAACGTTGATTCTATGCCAGCTAAATTAGATCCTTATCACAAGACTGAAATTAATAGTAGTAAGTTGTTCAATTCATGTTAAATGTCATTTCAATGACAGACAAGGCAATTGTTGGAAGAATTGACAGAGCTGCCAGTTGTTGTAGAACTAGCCAGTGATTTCCTTGATCGGTCAACACCAATCTTCAGAGATGATGTGTGCTTCTTCATCAGTCAATCAGGTAATGATTCAAGTTGATTGTAAGCTCTAACTTTGCTTTTATTTTGTGAGAGAGTAGAAGTTTTTGTTACAGTACAGGCTAGGGTGTCTGCAGGAACTCTAGTGTACATTTAAGTGATGGAAACCCACAGTAGTTGCAAAAAAAGAGGGTTAAAAGTGAATAGCAACATAGCTGAGGTCCATGAAGACTTAAAATACATGTAAAGCTGTTCCATTATGATTTTAACAAAAGAGGGATGCTAATTTCCAGCCATCTTGAGCAATCAACAAGTATGATCAGTCTTGAATTTAGTAACCTACAGGACACAGCAAGCAATAATTACTATGATCAGCTGAGGTAGCCCCATCATTTCTTCTTGGGTAACCAGTCACAGTACAGTATTTGGGGAATAGCTTGGAGGTAGCCATATAATTATGTTATAATTATTATTATTGACAGTAAATAAATCCCTTGTGTTAAGATAATAAAACTCTTAGTTTCAGTGCATGGCCAGTTACTCTGTCATAAATGTTGCAAAATGCATGGCAATGCTGCATGAACCTTCAAGCCATTTACAGTAAATACAGATTCTTAATCTAGAAAAAAAAATGTTAATCATCTTTTCAGGCGAGACGGCAGACACTCTGAACGCCTTGCGTTACTGTAAGGAAAGAGGAGCCCTTATTGTTGGCATCACAAATACAGGTACAGCAAACTGAAAAGGCGTTTATTTATTTATCAAGGAAATTAACCACAATGCTAATCCATTGAGTAGCCATTTCAAGCTCTCCGAATAGCTGTATTTCACGATTCCCCTGAACATTGTCTTGGTTGATTGCATTCAAGCCTTAGAGCTGCCAAATGAATATAATCAAAGGTGAAACTTTTACTTCTAGTGAAAACTTAAAACCGTCATTTCTCCATTAATTTCTCATCATCATCATCAAACCCTTCCCTCCCTGCGGGGAATGGGGCCATTGATCTTCCTCCTCCAAGCTACTTTGTCTCTGGCTGCAGTCTCTAATATGTTCCCTGTCTTTGTTGACTTTTCTCCACCATGTCTCTCTCAGCCATCCTCTTTTACGCTCGCCCTCAGGTGTCCATGTTAGTCTTTACTGCGCCTTTCAATAACATGCGGACTCTAACATTCAAAGCTCAACCGACAAATGCGTTTTTGGAGCCCTGCCATCAATCAAATGTTTGGCGACTCCTCCCAGCTTCCGGCTACTATCGAGCGTGCCGTAATCAAGTCGTTTACCACAGTTCAGGTAACAAAACAGTGCTCGGCAGTAGTCGGAAGCTAGGAGGAGCCGCCAAACATTTGATTGACGGCAGCGAAAAACCCATTTGTCAGTTGAGCTTCAAATTTTAGAGTCCGCGTGTTATTGAAAGGGGCAGTAAATATTTTGTTTTTGAAACTGGAGATCACACTCTCACCATTACTTTGCATTAAAAATCCAAATTTGAATTCTAAAATTTCCGATCTGAAGGTAAACAGTAACCTTACAATAAGCTTCTGTTTCTCTTATATTTGTGAAATGATATCTAGATTAATTGCTCTATTTCAGTTGGAAGCTCTATTTCCAGAGAAAGTATGTGTGGGTGTCATATAAATGCTGGGCCAGAGATTGGTGTTGCTAGTACAAAGGTACATTATTTTATGCTTAAATGATGAAGAAATCACTAGGCTGCCAATTCATGCTTAAACAGTTGATCTTGTAAACTGGTGTACACAAAAGTATTTGCGGCGGCATTCACTATTGACATTTCTGGCTTCAAAAAAAAACCACAAAAAGTTAGTTTAATTAATACTAAACTGAAAGTAGTTGCAATTATAAAAATGATGCCCAAGGGCTGGTTACGGGGCTTCAAAAGCAAAGCAAAAAGTCATAATAAACAACTTATTAACCTCGAGCATTTGGTCTTTACAGGAGAATCTCAAACCTCGCCCTTGCTGTACTGACTAAGCCATAGCGAGGTTTGAGGTTTTCTCATTAAGACTTCACTTGCAGTTAATAAGTAATTATTGTTGGTTTTCAGTAAGTTTAGATTTTGATTACTGACAATGATTCAACTGTAGATAAAGAATAAATGCTATACCGAGTAATTGCATTGTGACTAAACTTGATAGACAACAAATGCAAGGAAACGGTGTTATGTGCTTGTAATATTTCGATATAAATCTATATCATCTTCGGACTAAGGCGGGATACAGGTAGCAGAATTTTAAATACTGCGAGATTGTACAACAGTATAATCACGTGAAAATGAAAAACAAAGAAACAAAACTGTCAAGAGAATAGGCGGAGTTCCCTACTGGCTTTTAAGCCATTGTTCAGAAATGGTGTTAAACGCTTGATATGGTAAGCTTCTTTATATAGTCAGTAATAGATTCCAGTTATCATCGCGATCTATTATGTTTGTGTTATCACGCACGGTTTGGGCGAAAAATTCTTTGTTGATTATAGTAGATGAAATGTTCTCATTAGTAAAAATATCCGGTAAGTTGTATAAATCTTGTATGTGTTTGATATTATCACAATCGCGAAGATGTTTATACATGTACATAGCGCTTTCCTTGTCCGTGAGTGCATGTTCTTGTGTTCGGACAAACAGAGTTCTGTTCGTTTTGCCGATACGAAGAATTACAACCAGGGCAGATGAATTCATAAACAACATTTGATTGGCTTAATTGTGGCGTTTTGTCCTTAGTGCTAGTGAAGAAACACAATTTTGTTGTCTTCTCTTTTATTCGGATGTCAACATTCGGATCGACGAGACATCTCCGAAGCTTCTTAACAAGTTGTGTTGTTAGGTTACCGATGAATGGGATGGTAAGCCAAATAGTGGGATACTGGTTGTGGGAGGTATCGTTGGCAAGATGATCTGAAGCCCTTTTCTGTGCATTTGTTGTAAAGCGATCAATTAATAGGTTGGCAACACGTTTAGGAAAACTATTCCACGATAAAAACTTCCTTATCAGCTTAAGCTCGGTTTTAATTTTGTTAGGAGTGCAGATTCGATGTATGCGGTCAATCAGTGCTCTGACCCAAGAGGAAGTTTTTATCTTGGAATGGTTTTCCTAAACGTGTTGCCAACCTATTAATTGATCGCTTTACAACAAATGCACAGAAAAGGGCTTCAGATCATCTTGCCAACGATACCTCCCACAACAACCAGTATCCCACTATTTGGCTTACCATCCCATTCATCGGTAACCTAACAACACAACTTGTTAAGAAGCTTAAACGTAAGCTTCGGAGATGTCTCGTCGATCCGAATGTTGACATCCGAATAAAAGAGAAGACAACAAAATTGTGTTTCTTCACAAGCACTAAGGACAAAACGCCACAATTAAGCCAATCAAATGTTGTTTATGAATTCATCTGCCCTGGTTGTAATTCTTCGTACATCAGCAAAACGAACAGAACTCTGTTTGTCCGAACACAAGAACATGCACTCACGGACAAAGAAAGCGCTATCTATAAACATCTTCGCGATTGTGATAATATCAAACACATACAAGATTTATACAACTTACCGGATATTTTTGTGCCTAGTGCTCGTAGAGCTCAAGGCACTATGTTATCGTGCATACGTGTGCGTCCATAACACTTGCCGTTCGTGTAATATGTCATGAAGTGTCCTCCCCTTCACTTTTTTGCCTAGTACACGTAGAGGCCTAGTGCTCATAGCGTTCAAAGCACCATGTTATACGTTTGTGTCCATAACTCGGGTTTTTGTGCCTAGTGCTAATAGAGCTCAAGGCACCATGTTATCGTGCACACGTGTGTGTCCGTAACTCGGGTTTTTCTCGTATTCTTTCGCCAACAACTCAAGACCACTGTCGAGTAATGTTCGTTTGATTTTCGTATTCCGAGAAGACATGACGTAGATGGCAACTTTTTGCTACGAATGCTCCATGTGCTCACATTGCGCGTTTGTTCAACGACTTTGGTAAGTTTCCTATGTTTAAGGTTTAACTCAACAGCATCGGGGCATTTTCACGGGAACCACAGTGCTGGTCAAAAATCCTTTTTTTTAACCACAAACTCATTTCGGCAAATATGTATATATGTTTGAAAGGTCGTTGAAATGACCTTTTTGACTACAATAGTTTGTGCTTCTCAGTAAACAAAAGTATCTGATTGCAACATCACGCCAAACGCACGCTATGCAAAGAATATATTCTGATACGCTGACTTCGCAGCGATATATAACTTCTCCGTTAGTTAGCTTCAAACATCGGCAAAAGTAAAATCTATTCTTTAACATTCCAGCTTCATCGTGTTAAAATTTCAGCGAAATCGAACAAAAACCGGCACTAATTAGAATTTGGATTTTTAATGCAAAGTAATGGTGAGAGTGTGATCTCCAGTTTCAAAAACAAAATATTTACTGCCCCTTTCAATAACACGCGGACTCTAAAATTTGAAGCTCAACTGACAAATGGGTTTTTCGCTGCCGTCAATCAAATGTTTGGCGGCTCCTCCTAGCTTCCGACTACTGCCGAGCACTGTTTTGTTACCTGAACTGTGGTAAACGACTTGATTACGGCACGCTCGATAGTAGCCGGAAGCTGGGAGGAGTCGCCAAACATTTGATTGATGGCAGGGCTCCAAAAAACGCATTTGTCGGTTGAGCTTTGAATGTTAGAGTCCGCATGTTATTGAAAGGCGCAGTAAAGACTAACATGGACACCTGAGGGCGAGCGTAAAAGAGGATGGCTGAGAGAGACATGGTGGAGAAAAGTCAACAAAGACAGGGAACATATTAGAGACTGCAGCCAGAGACAAAGTAGCTTGGAGGAGGAAGATCAATGGCCCCATTCCCCGCAGGGAGGGAAGGGTTTGATGATGATGATGAGAAATTAATGGAGAAATGACGGTTTTAAGTTTTCACTAGAAGTAAAAGTTTCACCTTTGATTATATTCATTTGGCAGCTCTAAGGCTTGAATGCAATCAACCAAGACAATGTTCAGGGGAATCGTGAAATACAGCTATTCGGAGAGCTTGAAATGGCTACTCAATGGATTAGCATTGTGGTTAATTTCCTTGATAAATAAATAAACGCCTTTTCAGTTTGCTGTACCTGTATTTGTGATGCCAACAATAAGGGCTCCTCTTTCCTTACAGTAACGCAAGGCGTTCAGAGTGTCTGCCGTCTCGCCTGAAAAGATGATTAACATTTTTTTTTTCTAGATTAAGAATCTGTATTTACTGTAAATGGCTTGAAGGTTCATGCAGCATTGCCATGCATTTTGCAACATTTATGACAGAGTAACTGGCCATGCACTGAAACTAAGAGTTTTATTATCTTAACACAAGGGATTTATTTACTGTCAATAATAATAATTATAACATAATTATATGGCTACCTCCAAGCTATTCCCCAAATACTGTACTGTGACTGGTTACCCAAGAAGAAATGATGGGGCTACCTCAGCTGATCATAGTAATTATTGCTTGCTGTGTCCTGTAGGTTACTAAATTCAAGACTGATCATACTTGTTGATTGCTCAAGATGGCTGGAAATTAGCATCCCTCTTTTGTTAAAATCATAATGGAACAGCTTTACATGTATTTTAAGTCTTCATGGACCTCAGCTATGTTGCTATTCACTTTTAACCCTCTTTTTTTGCAACTACTGTGGGTTTCCATCACTTAAATGTACACTAGAGTTCCTGCAGACACCCTAGCCTGTACTGTAACAAAAACTTCTACTCTCTCACAAAATAAAAGCAAAGTTAGAGCTTACAATCAACTTGAATCATTACCTGATTGACTGATGAAGAAGCACACATCATCTCTGAAGATTGGTGTTGACCGATCAAGGAAATCACTGGCTAGTTCTACAACAACTGGCAGCTCTGTCAATTCTTCCAACAATTGCCTTGTCTGTCATTGAAATGACATTTAACATGAATTGAACAACTTACTACTATTAATTTCAGTCTTGTGATAAGGATCTAATTTAGCTGGCATAGAATCAACGTTTAACTCAAAGCTCATTCCAAGCTTTACTAAATAGAAGTAGAAACAAAGACACCAAAAACACACACTGAAAAAAACACCTAAGCTTGGACAACTTCTCACTGGAAAAGAATTAACATCGCATGTATGGTGGTATAAGCACAAGCTGGGTGACCGATGCAGCTAAACAAGGCATTTTGTTCAGTAATGTTGACATACTTACAGCTAAAGCACTGTGATAACTTGTGCCGCAGGCAATCATCAGTATCCTACGACATCGGCGAATTGTATCAATATGAGACATCAGACCACCAAGTCGCACTGTCGCAAATAAATATAATAGATTATTAATACACAATTCTATTAGAAAGAATGAGTAATACATATACCAGACAATATGTTCTAGGTATATGTTCTATCATGTTTGTAACAATATTAGTACGACATTGTTGAGAGTAAAAAGAACGAAGCGAGAAGAGAGCTTCACAACACGTGCTCAAGATGGCGGATAACAAGAACAAGTTTTATTCCCCAAAGCGAGGTCGTGACGTAAGCGTCACGCGTAACGTAATACATATTGTAACATCCTTCCCTTTTTTTTTTCGAGTGAGCTGAGGGTAACAATATGAAGTAGCAAGTTAACCATGAGGGGAAAAAAAAAAAAATGAATCAACAATCAGCCGCTTGTCCAAGCAAAACAATAGTGAAACGACTGCTAAATATAGGCAACAAAATATATATGAAGACCAAAAGTCAGTCTCTATAGTCAGTTCTGGTTTGTCTCTAGTAAAAAAAAATGTTCAAGTTAGCACATAGTCTTTCAGCCTAGCTGGTGGCTTGATGGCACGGCCTGATCGGTAGCGCTTCACAGAATCACAAGGGTTGGGCGCGGGGTTTGTGTTGGTCACTCCCTCTGCCTGGTTCTGGGAGCCGGCATGGTGCGGCGACTCTTGCTCGGGGGTAGCCACCCTACAGTCAGCACTGGGCACAATGTGAGGTGCTTTGGCACAGTCTTGTTGGTTGGACGGCGGTGGGGTTTTCACCAGGTGTTGTCGGTTGCGCCTGTAAGTCGTGCCAGTTGCCTGAACTTCATACGATCTTTCATCTAACCTGCGGGTCACTTCAGCTTTCTTCCAGGTATGCTGTCCGAGGACAAAAGGTTTCATGCGGACAGTGTCCCCTTCCTTTAAGGTAGGCAAGTCATGTGCAGTACGGTTGTAGTACTTTGCTTGTCTCTTCTGGTTTAGTTGAAGCTGTTCCATCTCATGAGGATTCAGGGGATTTCTTGGTTCCAGCAAGGACTTGGTAGTCGGCAACAGGGTCCTGGTCCTTCTACCCATGAGACACTGGGCTGGGCTGCTGTCTACGCCTTGTGTTGGGGCGTTCCTGATGTTAAGCAAGGCAAGATATTGGTCTTCGCCTGATTTAGTGGTTTTCCGCAGCATGCGCTTGGCTACTTTCACAGCTGATTCAACCTTGCCATTGGCTTTGCTGTGGTGGGGTGACGTGGTAGTGTGTTCGATACCCCAGCTCTTGGTGAAGGTACCAAATTCACTTGACACAAAATGAGGTCCATTGTCAGAGGCCAGCTGTCTGGGGATCCCGTATCTTGCAAGATGGGCCTTCAGCTTCTTGATGACCGTGGTGGACTTGGTATCATTGAGGCGGTCGAGCTCCCAGTGATGAGGTAATCTTTACCGCAACACGATAACAGATCACAGCCAATCTTCTCCCAGGCTCGTTCAGGAATGTCATGGCTCATCAGAGGTTCCTTGCATGGTGTCTGCTCGAAATTTCTACATGCTTCACACATTTGGATCCACTCTTTTATCTCCTTACTCATGCCAGGCCAGAATACATGTTCTCGAGCTCATCGCAGGCATGTGTCAATGCCTTGGTGTCCAGCGTGGATGTCTCTCTTTATCTGAGATCTCATTTCCTTTGGTACAACCAATCTCTCGCCTCTGAAAATTAGGCCATCAGTGACTGCCAGTTCATCATGGATGCTGAAGTATGGCGTGACAAGAGGTGGTAGTTGGGACTTGTCTTTTGGCCATCCCTGTAGTATGGTCTGCTTCAGCTGTTGTAGCGCTGGATCATGGTTGGTGTGGTGACGCATTTCCCCGATTCTCTCATCAGACATCACAAGGTAGGTCAGAGCATTGATGATTTCAAATTCTTCTTGTGCTCCTTCACAGGTTTGGGGAAGGTATGCCCGACTCAAAGTATCAGCCAGGAACATTTCTTTGCCATTCAGATACTGCACATCGATGTCATAGGCCAGAGCGCGTACCAACATGCCTTGGAGGCGCTTGGGGGCTCTATCGAGGGGTTTCTTTGTGATGCTCTCTAATGGCTTATGGTCAGAGTAGACGGTTATGTGACGACCATAGGTGTATTGGTGCCACTTCTCAAGAGCAAATACAATAGCGAGCATCTCCTTCTCGATCGTTGCATACCTTGTTTCGGTGTCACTGAGGGCTCTGCTGGCGTACGCTAATGGTCTTCCTTCTTGTAGGAGTGCTGCACCTAGGCCTTGCCCACTTGCATCGCATTGAATTGACAGTTCTTTGGTGAAGTCAAAGTAGGCCAGCACTGGAGCTTGTGTTAGGAGACGTTTGATTTCTTCAAATGCTTTATCATGAACAGAGTCCCAGGTCCACTCAACATCGGGACGAGTCAGATCACTGATGGGACGCATGACATCAGAGAGTTTAGGGACAAATCTTGAGAGGTAGTTGACAGTCCCTCTTAGTCTTTCAACACCTACCTTGTCTACAGGCGGCTTCATCTTGACAATTGCTTCAATTTTAGCGGGGTCAGGTTTGAGACCACTGCTGCTTACCACATGACCCATAAATGGAATTTCCTGTAATCCAAAACGGCACTTGTCTTTGTTGAGAGCAATTCCGATTTCGCAGCAGCGTTGTAGGAACAAACGTACCCGCTCATCATGTTCTTCGTCTGTGCGGCCCCAAATGAGCACATCGTCCGCAATGCAGCCGACACCTTCGAGACCCTCCAGGGCCTGGTGGAGCCTTTTCTGGAAGATCTCGCTGCTAACCGTGAGACCAAATGGGAGATGGCACCAGCGATAACGCCCAAATGGAGTTGCAAAGGTGGTTAGCAGGCTCGAGGGGTGGTCAAGTTCGCAGTGGAGATAGCCCGATTTTAGATCGCAGACAGAGAACTTGCATGCTTGAGACAGTTCTGGCAGGATGTCTTCTAGGACGGGTAGCTTGTAGTGTTCACGTTTGAGGGCTTTGTTGAGAGGGCGGGGGTCTATGCAGATTCTGATGCTGGACTTCTTCTCGGCGACAGACATTTAACTCACCCAGTCGGTGGATTCGTCCACAGGCACAATCATATCAGTGTCCACAAGGCGCTGGAGTTCGGCCTTGACTGCATCTTTGCGTGACTCGGGCAGAGTGCGTGCACTTCGAATCACTGGGGAAGCACCCTCAACAGTTGTGAGGTGTACCTGCTTGCCAGGGAGTGTGCCAGGTGTTTCCTTGAAAGTGTCTGGGAAGAGTTGAACATAGTCATTCTCAGGTGAAGATACTGCATTTACGACCTTGAACTTGTCATAGTTCACTGTGATGAGGTTCATTTTCTGCGCCGCTTTACCACTTAGTAGAGGGGTAAGTTCCTTGTCAACAATGACAAAGTCCACTTTGAACTTTTGCTTCGTGGTTGGGTTCACTACTTTTATTTTGCATCTACCAAGGGCTTGCAAAGAGGTTTTGTTCCACATCTGGAGGTTCACCATTTCAGGGCGAATGTGGGCGTTTCCAACGTAGCGCTTAGGCAGAATACATACAGTACAGCCACAGTCAATTTGTAATTTCACTGGCTTCTTGTTGACCTCCATTTCACAGAAGATGAGTTGATTGCTGAGTTGGACTGCATTGACAAGGTGATCCTGATCAGTTGAAATTCCACTAATGGTTTCACTGCTGCTTTCAGAGGAGTCGGTAGAGTAATCTTCAACAATAGTGTGGACGCTGTGGTGCTTACACTTAGAGGACGCTTGGAAGTGGTTTTTTCCACCACAGGCTGTGCAGGTTTTTCCCCATGCAGGGCAGAGCTCCTTCCTCATTAAGTGAACTTGGGAGCAGAAGAGGCACTTTCTTTTGGTAGCACGCAGATCACTAGTTTCTCCAGATTTTTCTTTACCAGGGTTTTCCTTTCTCCCGCGCTTTCCTTTTCCATGATCCCCAGATTTTCCTTTAGCTTTGTGCTTGCCGTCACCAGATTTCTTTTTTTTGTTAGAGTTATGGGTCACCTTATTAATCTCATCACTCTTGAGAGCTTTCATGTGAAGAGAGGCAGCCTCTTTTGCACAACAAATTTCGATGGTTTTGCTCAGTGTAAGGTCGTGTGTGGAGAGGAGTTCCTCACGAGTCTTGTCATCTGAGATGCCTAAGAGTAGACGGTCCATGAGCAAAAGTTCACGCATGCAGTCGCAGAAGCCACAGGTTTTGGCCAAGTTGCGTAATACAGAGACATACTCATCGATAGACTCACCAAATTCTTGGTTACGGCGATTAAATTGAAAGCGCTCAAAGAATTCTTGTTTTTGACCGAGAAAATGCTGGTCATATTTCACAAGAATGTCAGCCATGTTGTTGCGATCTTCTCCTTCGCCGAATTTCATTCCGTTGAAAATTCGCATGGCTTCAATACCAATACAGTGCAGTAGCATGGCACATTTGTAATCTTCACTTTGGTCATTTAGACCGGCAAGGACGTAATAGTTAACCATCGTTGTTTCCACAACTTCCAGTTGTCGGCGCGATCGCCATCGACCTTGAGTGGTTTTGGCGGGGTGATTTGTGGTCGTCGAAAACCAGGATTTTCTGGAGCTTGAGCACCGGGAGCATCGGCAGCTTCGGCGTCAGCCATTTCGTTCCAGATGAGGGGACGGAGGTTTACCAACTGCAGCGAGTTTCACACAGAAGAGAGAAGTGACTGCTCGGCAGTTTCCAGAGATGATAACAAGTTGTGACGACGCTTGAGTAAAGCAGTAAACACTGTTCGAAGAAGAGCGAGGTTCTTGAGGGTTCGACGAGAAAACGACGACAGCAGTAGTCACTGTTGGACGTTAGCTCTGTGTCGCTGCCACCATGTAACAATATTAGTACGACATTGTTGAGAGTAAAGAGAACGAAGCGAGAAGAGAGCTTCACAACACGTGCTCAAGATGGCGGATAACAAGAACAAGTTTTATTCCCCAAAGCGAGGTCGTGACGTAAGCGTCACGCGTAACGTAATACATTGTGTATATTGTAACAATGTTCAATATGTTCTATCATGAATGCTGTTAGAACATTGATTGGCTACGCCACTTACTGTCTATTCTGTTGTAGAAAGTGGGTAGCCTCTACGAGTGTATGGTGTTAACAAAATGGCAGAGTATTTAGAAAAAAGTTTTGAACACCTAGTAGTTATTAGATTATAGGCAACTGCAGAAACGTGAGAGGACTGGGAAAGAGTATGGTTGTTTTCCCTCTGTTCAAAAAACTGAGACATCCAAATGCAAGATCAACTAAATTTGAGAGTCTTAACCACGAATAGAAGTACTTGAAGGAGAAATGTGGCAAAATGGTAGCTCTTCAAATATCACTTAAAATAGAGAGTTTGTATGGATTGGGTAGACAAGCCACAAAATTATAAGGATTTGAATGGAATTTTGCAACTTTTGTGAGGTTCCCATTTGAACAATTTTCTGCTGAAAACTCTTAAACTTGGCTGGGGAGCTTTTCATTCAGTAATGTTTCAGTTGAAATGCTTAGATTTTTAATCTAATCAATATAAGAAACTCGTCCCAGTCCCCTCACATTTCTGTAATTGGCTATTCCTTCTTGATTTCTATGCATGATAGTGACT
>JAHPZR010050121.1:17500-20983 GCA_019787425.1 Platygyra sinensis | reverse complement strand
CGTCTCTCTCCGAGACTTAGCGATGAGGAGGAGGACGGCTGAAATTCAGGCTAATCATTTTCTACCCTCAGTCAAAGTTTTAAAAAAAAAATCTGTACGTGGGAAGTTTTTGGGCGCGAACGTCCTTAAAGGCTGGTTCTCACTAGCGCATAAGCATAAGCACAAGCATAAGCATAACATAAGCATAAGCAAGTGAGAACACCCGCGACATAAGCATAAGAAGAAGAACGAACCCACTTATTTGTCTTATGCTGTTCTCACTTGCGCATAAGCTTAGCATAAAGCTAAGCACAAGAAAAACGAACACGTTTGTTTTTCTTGTGCTTATGCTTATGTTATGCACTTATGCTGGAAGTGAGAACAGCATAAGACAAATAAGTGGGTTCGTTCTTCTGCTTATGCTTATGCTTATGTCGCGGGTGTTCTCACTTGCTTATGCTTATGTTATGCTTATGCTTGTGCTTATGCTTATGCGCTAGTGAGAACCAGCCTTTAAGACCTTGCCCGGCTGCCGGGCATTTAGACACAGCGTTTTAATTAAGAACAGTCACACTTTGCATTGGCTTCCTCGTTTGCAATTTTGAGAAATGGAAGAAGCAGCTACGGAAAGGTCTTCTCGGTTTCAAGCGCCGAAAAAGTTGCAAAGAGGACGTTTCTGTGCTCGAACGTTCAAAGCCTAAAAGTTCTCAGTACAAAGGTAAGTGGGCTGTTGATGTTTCCGAAATTGGCAAGCTGCGCGCGAGAAAAAAATGTCCTTACTTGAGCCGGGGAGTGTGTTCAAAGATTATGATGTTCACCGCGTGCAAAGTTCTCAAACTCATTAATAATTCATCAAGTTAAAACAAAGGAAATCACGTCCGTGATGGTGGTTGGGATACCCGGTCTAAATTCGAATAGATTTTGGCGATTTTACTTCTCTGTTTTCACCTTAGTTTTTGTTTCGATTGAGAAGATATATCAAACACTTGAGACAGTGTTTCATCGGCTATCCAAACACCTCGAATTTCGTCAAAAATACTCCGCTGCGCGTCGTTATTTCTACTCTCTTCTCGGTGTGTGGATATCCCAGTGAAACCCTGTCTCTCGTGTTTGATATATTACTTGAAAGACCTGGACAGCCTTTCCCTCAACTTCAGACTTACAAAGTTCGTCCAGGAAGTGGCTAATACGACGTGTGGTCTGTATTCTTGTGGCGTGTTCCTAGACTTTTCCAAAGCATTTGATACGGTGAACCACGCAATCTTGCTTAAAAGAATGGAACGGTACGGGGTGTTCCCCTCCAATTATTTGCATGCTATCTTACAAATAGACAGCAATATGTTCAGATGGGAAATACAGTTTCATCAAAGCAAACAAAGACGCGTGGAATTCCACAAGGGAGTTCCCTAGGTCCAGTATTATTCCTAATCTATATAAACGATTTACCGAACTGTTCCAATGCTTTAACCTTTAGAATATTTGCAGACGATACAAACGTCTTTGCCTCAGCCCGCGATGTGAAAGTTCTCGAGAAAATAGTTAACTCTGAACTCAAAAAAGTGAAAATATGGTGTGATGTAAATAGATTGTCAATTAACTTTTCTAAAACAAACTTCATGATTATAAAATCGCAAAAGAAAAAAGATGACCAAGTGAATATCAAAATTGAAAGTGCAGACGGTACAATAAATGGGCTGCAAAGGAAGCAAAAAATAAAGTATTTGGGTGTTTTGCTCGATGAAACGATGTCATTTAATCACCAATACATCTGTACAAGAATTGCGCGAAACAGTGGTAAATCTAAGCTGAGACATTATCTTACTCTTCTGCAAATGAAACAAATCTACTACAGCTTAATATACCCATTTATCTCCCATGCAATATTAGCATGGGGAAGTGCATACAAAACACATATTGATAAGATACAAACTAAACAAAGTCATTCTGCTAGGCTTATTTTCTTTGCCACTGCTCATGGTGAGCACACAGAAAGTGCACTTCTCCTGCTAAACTTATTAGATGTTCTTACAGTACACAATGTTTATAGATTCCAGATTCTAAAATTCATGTACCTTTGGCATAAAGGCCTCCAGCCAAAGCAGCCAAAGCCGTTTTCAAATTATTTTCAATATGCCAGTAGTGTACACAAAGACAATACCAGGTATGCATCGAAACAAAACCTTTACGTAAAAAAGTGCGAACTAATATGGGAAAACAAACAATCGGATATGCTGCATGTATTATCTGGGACAAAATTCTCTTAAATCTTAAAGGTCGGCACACACGATGGGACTAGTCCCTGCGACTAGTCCCTGCAACAAGTCGCAGAGACCAGTCGCATCGTGTAAACTGCTTCAAAATCTAGTTGCAGGGACCAACTTTAGTCCCACGAATTCAAACCAGTTTGAATTCGTGGGACTAGTCACAGGGACCAAATTGTGGTCCCAGCGACTATAGTTTGTGACAAAAATGGCCAGTTCACACGATGCGACTAGCCCCTGCGACTTCTTGCAGGGACTAGTCGCAGGGACTAGTCCCATCGTGTGTGCCGACCTTAAAGAACTAAGCGTATAACAATTCTCAAAGAAACTGAAACCTTATTTACTGTCAGAACAACATAATTAAATACAACTTACGCATATGCTCTTTTTCTCAAACCAACTGAAACCTTATTTAACATAACTTAAGCATATACTCTTTCTCTCTTATTACATTGCAAATTTAAAACTGCGTTTTTTAAAATAGTTTCCAATTAACAATTCGATTATGAGCTCGAGATTTCTATGAGGTGATAGTTGATGAGGCCGAAGGCCGAATCAACTATCACCTCATAGAAACCTAGAGCGAATAATCTAATTGTTTTAGTAGAATTCTTACTAAAATTTACTTTAAATAACGGTTTCCAATTATTTCTCGACGTATTATTAAACTTTGTGCCTCAAAAATATCCATAGCTCGGATTGAATTGGCATTTAAAATTTAAGACGGCATCCGCCAGACGTTGGAGTAACAAGTGGACAAAAATCTTGTACCAAGATTATTTATATTGTATTGCAAACTTCTGTAGGGCTCTTTTAATTATCTTTTCAAAACAATTCATTTCTAGCAACACCAAACGTCGAAAACGAATGTTGAACTTCGCATGAAACGCTTAAAAGTTTTGGTGAAATGAAACTGATGATGGAATTTTGCCTGTGTTTCCACAAAATCACTGAACTTTGAAATTTATTTTCTCTCGTTCCCGTGGGAAATTATTTTTCGGTGTTATTTCAGACAATTATTTATGTATTTAGCTTTAAAAAAAATGTAAAAATGACTGTAAAATATTTAAAATTACTCTGGTACAGATTTTTGTCCACTAAAACCTGAAATTGCTCCATCTTCTATCGGATTTCGTCTTAAGTTGTATACGGGCACGCATAATTTTTTTTCAATAGTCTCAACTTTTCTAAAGTTAAGAAACCGTAAATGTCCTTCGTTAAGTCTTTTCAGGAATTTAATTAT
>JAHPZR010050121.1:7500-15000 GCA_019787425.1 Platygyra sinensis | reverse complement strand
TTTTGGACAGTGATTTTGAAATGGACTCGGGCTCAGAATTCGGAGATTTGTCGTCGTCAGAAGAAATGATTGATGCGGGTTGTCGAAAACGAAAACCGAGAACCCCTGGGGTTTAAAACGAAGACCCACTAGAGATTGTTGGAAATACTCGAGCAGGTCTCGGTCAAATTGCTAGCTTCATGCAGTCGACAGTGGGAGACCCAGAACATAAAACTGGATCGATGACTTGGAAAACACTGTTGGTCGAATGACCGAGATCTGTACAACGTTTGGCGTTCTTTACCAGAGTCTAAGTGCTAACAGCGTTGCAAATAATCCAGTTGTTGGCCTGATGAGTACCGGTATTTTAGACGCAATACGAACAAACATTGCTACGACTTGACGGTTTACAGTGGCGGATCCAGAGCTTGAGCTAAGAATAAGAAGAGGGGATTGATTTTCTTGCCCTGCAAGCTTTTCTTCCTTCTGTCATTTCTTTTTTACCCAAAATAAGGGAGGGGGGGGGGGGTGTGCGGTCCCCTCGGCCTCTCCCCTAGATCCGCCACTGGTTTAAGAATGTCTGTTCTTTCGCATACCAATGCTCAGTGAGCTGCAGTGGCGAAAACGGCGAAAATGGCGAAAACGGTCACCTTCGTTTTGAAATTATGAAGGATCAACTGAATAGACCAATTTCGATATATTAAACTTCAGCCTAAAACAATAGACCTCAGTACGAGGCTCTGGGGAATAAATACAGAGTTTATGGGGTCTATTCCCCAGAACCTCGTTCTGAGGTCTATTGTCTGAGACTGAATTTTAATATATCGATATCGAAATTGGTCTATTCTGGCGAAGTAAACACTTTCGCTGGGCTAGCATTGTTTAATTACTGGGAATCTCTGAGCGACCCACTTAGAAGACGAAGAGTGGAATTTGGACTCGAAACGGACGGTTTTACCGAGACTTCAGAGAGCAATGTTGCAGCTGTCGTTCAATCAGTGAAATCCCAGTGGGATACTCCCTATAATGGCTTATACGGTGAGCCTCCGCCAGAAAGGGGTACCTTATTCAAGCTTCAGGTATTTAAAAGGGTCTTTAAATATAAAATTTCAAATATAGACGCCCCGTATGGCTGTATCAGGTTATTTATTAAGCATACCATGAAAATGAGAACAGGACTTCCTAAAGTAGGTATGTGACAGGGGTTCTTTTTTCAATAAAAGGTATATAAAAGGGGTAACTTTTCTGTCGAAATGGTATATAAAATGGTTAAGGGTTGGGCCTCGAGGCGGAAGCCTCCCCGTATTACACTTAGAAGTTAGTTCTAATTTGAACAGTGATGATATCGTCTTCAACTATTCACATCGAGTTTTGACGGAGGCTGAGAAAATGGTATTGGCGAGAGGATTACGTTTCCGTCGACCACCCAAACTAGCGAGACAATCTCAGATGGTGCAGAGTGTTATGCAGGACTGTAAGTACGTTTTGAGTCTTCTCTTGCCTGTATTTAAATTCATTAATACGTCGAACTAGCAAACGTGATAATTTTAGGGTGCGTTTCTTAAAGAAAATCCAAGATTGGATTCTTAAATCCGAAGGAATCCGAAAACGGATTTTGCGTTTCTTTACTAAACAGATCAATCCATTTTCGGATTTTTTTCGGATTTAAAAATCTAATCTTGGATTTTCTTAAAGAATCGCACCCTTCTTTTTTTGTAATTTGATACTTTTGTTTTTCTCGCAAAGTTTGTAACATGATACCATTGTTTTTAAGACATACAAAGGAAGATATGCTCGCTTTTTTTCTGTTTGGGAAAAATGAAATAATGTTATTAACTTGTGAAAAAAATGAAAGAGGAATGATTTTGTTTCTTTCAAGAGGCAAATTTTCATATCATCGATAAACAATTACTAATTTAATTAATTGTCAAATAGTCACGTCGTGTCTCGGAATAGCGCGTTCTTATTATGTTGCCACCGTTGGTGTTAACAATAAACCAGTTCAAAATACACAATGATATCGATTAATACAACCGAGAAGTGTTTCAACTTGACCGATGTTATATCCTACATCGGTGACTGAGTCCCCTCAAAGACTGGCTAAATTTATTTGCGGTTTCCGGCGTAAGTGCCAGAGTGTCCGCAGCAATATTTGAGAAGTTTGTCGCGACATTACTAATTTTAATGCCAGTATCTCGGAAATGTTTGGGGTGAATACATTTGTGAACTTCTTGTTCTTTTTCATTGGGGAGAAAATAAACAAGCGGCTGAGGGATCAATCCGTTTCCCTCTTTAAAGCTTAGCAAACACGAAATACTTTGAAAACAGCACACTACATTTTTAACCGAGCTAAGGATGATTCCAAAAGATACGCTGTCACAAAAACATTCTTTGCACTAAAAAACTGATATTACCTGAAATATGACCGCTAAGACGAGAGTGTGGCTGAGAGTGTGGTATCGCACGCATGAATCTGAACTCGAGAACGGATTGTACCATGGTGACAATGCTATAACGCATGCGTCTTACATGTTGTATTCTACCACAAGGAAAAGCATTTAACGTTCGTGTGTAATTGTGTATGAAATGTATCGTTCACCTTAAATAGTACCACTAGGATGAGAACAGAATATTGGAACCATATATAGTTCTGTGATGTTATGGAAAAGGTAATGTAAGTGTAGTACGTATAACGTAGCAATCAAAGGTACCTACCCCACCCCTCAGAACAAGGCTAATTAATTAATTGGAATTAATTAATTAAACAAACATTACAGTTTACGTCTTATGGCCTTATTGCGTTATTGGTTTAGTGCCTTAACGAACAGCAGCCCCCCAAACCATCCCAAGGTGCACTCTGCATTAAAAAGGAGATCGATATGAATAGGCTAGTTTCGAATTGTGCAGAAACAAAAGAACAGAGTCGAGGTTCAGGGGAATAATTAGCATTTTGTATTGTTCAAAACGAAGGAAAATGCAAATTATTCCCCCGAACCTCGACTCTGTTCTTTTGTTGCTGCACAATTCGAAACTAGCCTATTCAAAATGTTCGTTTACTTCGACAATGTGATGACGAAATAACCACTGTCAAATTGTCCGCTCTCGCTCGTTGCCGCACCGCATTTATTATAAATTTATGTGTCTGTCCGCTTATTGACGATAAAAATTAGTCAATGAGCGTCAGTTTAACGGAGGAGCATTCCAATGGACATCAATTGAAAACAGATACAAACATCTTATTGTCATAAATTAATCGTGACCTGATGCGGTCGCGGTCAACCGTGAATACTCGATGAAAGGTTTTCGCATGAGTGATCAGTTTATTGTGTCGCCTTCATTACATTTTTTTCAAAGACTTCAAACAAAAGAGTTTTTAAGCATTAGCCTTTTAGTCCAGTCATCCTATGAAATTTTTATGGTCGATATGAAAGTAATTGCAACAGAATTTCTGTCACTGCCAAATGATAGATAGTGGTCAACTCACTAACATACTAAAAGTTCACCAAAATTCGTGTGGTGGAACATGCTCAGATTAAGCGTTTTAAAGTGGTACTATGACGAAAATCTCATCTTTCCTATTGAAGCCATTTTAAAACATAAACAAGTAGTCTGTATAAGAAGAAAAATGCCGTTTACTTTTTTCAAATATCTATTTTCGGTCCAGAGATATTCAAGTTTTTAAAATATGCAAATTAGCCAAGTGATAACGTCACATACTCAACCAAATTATGATCAAATATGATGAAAAAAGATATCTCAGCCAATTTGTAATAGAAATGCTTGATTCTATGCAGTAAGGTCCTACTAAAGGTGCAACACAATGTGAGCTTAAAAGTTTTGTCAAAGGCATTTCTGGCCACCTTCAGCATTCTATTTTCATATTTGCAAATGGTGCCTCGTATGCATGATCCAGCAGGCATATAAATATGTTAGCTCCAGTTTGTAGCCCTGTTTAGCGTTTTTCGAGCTAAAAATCACTAACATATTGAAATCAAGTGGGTGGGGACTGGAACAGAGTGAGTTGGCATGGGAACATAATTTTTGTGTGGCTTACACGAAGTGTAAAGCCACGCTATGCCATCACCTGATTTATTTATTTATTTGTCTGCAAGAGTCGAGTTCCTGTCACGTGGTCTAGTGTCTACGGCGAATTAGTAGTCTTGGTTGTAAGCTTGGGTTCGAGTAATTTTTTTCAGGTGATCGTATCACGCGTTAGTTCTCCTGGCACAAGCCAACAGACACAGACCCAGCTTGTGTTATGAGTGTAGATTGTGCAAGACCTTTTACGCTCTTACACTGGTTGAATCTTCAGTACTGGTCGGTACTGTTTTGGTGTTTACGGATGCATTGTGGTTTATCTAGTACCGCATAAATTTCCCGGGGGGGGGGGGGTACCCCCTTATTTGGGCTATACGCGGACGTGCCGCTGGATGGGGTATGTTTTTTTTTTGGCCTCGCTGTCCTAAACAGGGTATACAATTCGACTTGCTTCTGTCCTAAACAGGTTAGAGCCTGTCCTAAACAGGGTATAGTATTACAAGCCGAGAGACTTTAACCCAGACTGCGAGTAGTCTCTTTCTTTTCTTAGCCTGCGACCCGGAGCCTGCGAGAAATTGAAAGTGCTTGCGATTCAGCGGCAGAAAAGCGACGCATTCTTTTTTCCTGATTTGCGCCACATCAACTGAGTTAGCCTGCGAACAGGCTCCCGGTTCGGTTGTTTAGGGCGAGATAGCCGAGTTTAGTCTAGGGCTTACTAGGGCGAGCGGGACGAGCCGAGAGCGGTCTGGTGAGGAGGGAAGTGCGCAGGGGAGGCTCCCCCGCGTCCCACTCGCTTCGCTCGCGGAGTCACGACGCTCCGACTCCCACTCGCTCGCCGAATGTTTTTTTCCGGCCTCGCTGGGAGCCTGTTCGCAGGCTACAACTGAGTAAACCGACATATGGTAGGTCTAGTTTCTTTGTCTTGGATAACGCGATGAAAGAGAGATGTCACTGTGTCGCACAGACATGAGGTAATCCCGACTGGTATATATATTGTTTAGGGATATTTTTCTCTGTAAAAGTTCTATTAGTGCTTTAATCAAAATAAAATTAACCTCAAAAATAAGTTCCTCTTATTCATTAAACAAAAATTGAAGAAATCATTCCTCTTTGATTTGCTATTAAAAAAAATCGCTCTTCTATAGATGCAATGACGACATTTTGCCACGCTAATTTAGAGCTTAATGCTTGACGGCTTTTTGTTTAGTTTAAGTGTTGAGACGCAACAACTTGGTTTTAGACGCATCGACCATGATTTCTTCAATTTGAAACAGTGTAAATTCCTAAATTAAACAGTGTAAATTCCTATAAAACCAGCGAGTGTGCATTTTGTCGCTTGTCCTAAACAGGGTCTTAAAATGGAGGTTGTTGTCCTACACAGGGTAGGGTTTTTAGCGTATTTGTGTTCTAAACAGGGTCAGGGTTTCAAACCCTCGGCGGCACCGCCTCACTCAAACATTTGTCAAGTACCCCCCCCCCCCCGGGATAAATTTGCGCTAACGAGGAAACTCATATGGTTTGTACATACAAGTTTAGGCCGACGCGACAAGCACGTCCCACACGCGATAGGTCAAGGGTTCGGTATCGGATACAGGACACTCAAAAGAACTGCTCCAAAAACATTGATAACAGCTAATATTATTAATTTCCGGTGAAGTACTTAGCGTTGCGAAATGTTCTTAAAGGTAACAAGGTGTATGGTATCACATGATTTATTTATTTTTATATTTATTTGTTTGTCTGCAAGAGTCTAGCGCCTGTCATGTGGTCTAGTGTCTATAGCGAACAAGTAGTCTTGGTTGTAAGCTTGGGTTCGAGTAATTTTTTTCAGGTGATCGTATCACGAGTTAGTTCTCCTGCACAAGCCAACAGACACAGACCCAACTTGTGTTATAAGTGTAGATTGTGGAAGAGTTTTTGCGCTCTTAACACTGGTTGAATCTTCGGTACGGGTTGTGCTGTTTTGTTTTTTACGGTTGCATAGTGGTTTATCCAGTACCGCATAAAAATGCGCTGACGAGGAAACTCGTATGGTCTGTACATACAAGTTTAGGTCGACAAGCATGTCGCACGCGCGATAGGTCAAGGGTTTGGTATCGGATAAACTTGTGCAAACAGGCAACTCAAAGGAACTGCTGATAACAGCCAATTATTATTAATTTCCGGTGAAGCACTCAGCGTTGCGAAATGTCCTTTAAGGTAACAAGGTGTTTATTTCATGGAGAAACAATGGCAATACTGTTTGTTGTTTCTCCTGTTTCTATATGAGTGACATAGTAAAAATTTTAAATAGACTAAATTACCGGGATTGCTAAGTTTATGATCTGAAGCAATGTAATAAGAACATCTTTTTCATAGGTGAACCGAAAGAAGAAAACAGCCCGAGTACTTGTATTGCAAGCTATACTTATTTGGGGGGGAGGGGGGTGGGTAGGTTTCTTAAAATAACTGAGGGGCTACGTCAGCTGCGTCGCGTCGGTGGGAAGTATAACAGGATACATCTGAATGTTGTGCCGCGTAGCACTGGGAACACAAATAGTGGAACCAGAGAATTAACTCTGAAGTGTAAATTATAGTGCTACTTAAACCCATGAATAACCCACTGGGCGTTAGCCCTAGTAAAGGGAAACAGGGAACCACACGAGGCAAAGAAAAAATCTTTTGACCTCGGTGGGAATCGAACCCACGACCTCCGGAATAGATCTACCGTTACTCTGCCGACTGAGCTACAAGGTGTGGTTCCCTGTTTCCCTTTACTAGGGCTAACGCCCAGTGGGTTATTCATGGGTTTAAGTAGCACTATAATTTACACTTCAGAGTTAATTCTCTGGTTCCACTATTTGTGTTCCCAGTGCTACGCGGCACAACATTCAGATGTACCCTTACTTTCTCTTCGCCGCGATTCACCATCTAAAATCGTCCCCGACTTTCTCTGTGTGACCTTGTAGCTCAGTCGGCAGAGTAACGGTAGATCTATTCCGGAGGTCGTGGGTTCGATTCCCACCGAGGTCAAAAGATTTTTTCTTTGCCTCGTGTGGTTCCCTGTTTCCCTTTACTAGGGCTAACGCCCAGTGGGTTATTCATGGGTTTAAGTAGCACTATAATTTACACTTCAGAGTTAATTCTCTGGTTCCAGTATAACAGGATAGTTTGGTTTTATAAACTGAGTTGATAATGCGTCGATAATGTGAATTGGCCACCGAAAAGAGATTCGAAAACTGACCTTTCGAGCGTTAGCTATTCGTCGAAGCGACTTAGTAGTTATTGGCACCACGCAACCGTGAAAAATCACAGCTTTCGGAACCATAAACAGACTAGGCGAAAACCTTTTTGCCGTTGGAACGAATTAGTACTTATTGGCACTGGGCGACTGCACCATAATATTAGGGGTGGCGAATGGTACCCGGTAAATTTACGGTCTCGGAAATTTTGGTTCCAATCTCGAAATCTCGGAGGCGTTTTGAATAAGTCTCGAAATCTCGT
>JAHPZR010050118.1:20000-22500 GCA_019787425.1 Platygyra sinensis | reverse complement strand
TCCATTGACATCCGTGTCAGGTATGCATCCCAGCCTCCATGATTAATAAATTCACGATAGTGAATACCATTGGGGGTGGTTGGGTTACTTCTGAGGTAGCTGACCAGGCGTGCGTTTCTCAAAAGACCCGAAAACTTCTCGGGGCCAAAAGCTTTTCGGGGCTCTTTTCGGGTAATTTTCTCGGGTCCCGGAAAGGGTTTCTCAAAGCCCCCGGAAACAGCCCGGATTACGGGATTTTTCTCGGGTTGGCCGGCGTCGGGCAAGGAACGCGGGCTCACAAAACGCCTGAAATCGAGCCTGGAAACGTATTCTAGAATGTTTTGGCCTTTGCCTTTGACTTTTTCGTGGGATATTTTTCACGTTTAAATGTAACACAGCTCGGATATAGCATATTGATGAAGTTCTCTGTCGACTAAACTCGCTTGGTGTCGCCATGTGGTGATTTTCGCGGCGAGGGGATGTGAAGTAAGCTTAAATGAAGAGCAGCAGCACGGTAAGCTTATATGAGCTTACGAATCTGTTTGGAGGGACTTCTTCCGCAAAGGCGACTCAAGGTTTTGCTGTTAAACTTAATGCAGTGAAGATACAAATGTTAACTTGTAGATTTGAAAAGCATAACACAAATAAATCGAGGTAAAAGTTCTTTTTGCTCAAGTGTGGTTATTATTCTTGTCAACTTGGAGCGATCTCTATGGAGCGAAAAGACCGTAATTTTAAATCTCATCGTGCTAGTGTTCAAGTTGGTTTCAAGTTAGCTCATCGACTAAGGCTGCCACGAAATCACGATGATCTTAAAGCGACAGTTGAAAAAAATTGAAGTCTTCATTCGAAAGGCATTTACATGTAGTTAGAAGGTGAGTGGCACTCGTTTCAATGTTTACACATTTGGGCGGGAATTTTTGTGTAGCCGCGTCTGACTTTGTTTCGTTTAAATCTAGCCGACAGGAGAACCGACCGTGGCCGACTGTCGTTGCTAATTTCGTAGAGGTACGTATGAAAACGTTCATAAAAAAGGATGACTTTGTGCAAGTGTAGACAGTGTAGTGCGTTCATTATAGTTTATTCTGTACATGTAATTTCATGTAATTAACCTTAATTAATAGACTAAAGCATATGCCACAACGTAAAGTTCAAGTAAACTTAAGCTTAAGTTTGAAAAATTGTTCATTTCAAACATAACCTCTCCAACTGACCAATTCAAACTTAGGCTTAACAGCAGATTTTGCTCTATATTATTGATAATTTATATGCCTTAGAGTGTCAAACTGACTTTTTTCAAAACTGACAGCAAGATGACATCGAAGAAGAAAAGCTCCCGGTTTACGGAGCAAAGTAAATGAATGAGGTGCTCATTGATAGTTACTCCAAACACCAAGTAAGATTCACATAACTGCCACTGTGATTATCAGTTGAGTAAGGTGCACAGAGTTTTGGACTTAAAATAACGGTGTTGCCAATGGTAACGATATTGTGACCTGCAATTTTTGCGCGCTTTGCTACCACTGATGTCAAGGGCAGACAAGTTCCCACTGGAAACGGAGCCAGTTTCCCATGTGTGTGTGTATAAATATTCATATTTATAGTCATAACCATTACCATCCCTCAAATGTGTGTAATGCATAAACAGCTTTGTTTTTCACTAAATCCCCCAATCACATAATTTATTACAATAACCATACGCAACAACAATTTACCCTATAAAACAGGGGATTTTTATAAAAGGAGGACTTAAGGAGGCTCGAAAGGGTTTTTTTTAAAATCAGAGAGAGAAGAGTAGAGAAAATAGATCTTTTAACACGTTAATGCAAATGTCAACGGTAAATCTCTCCCAAATTGGTTTTGGTTACTTTTCTTGTAACCCGTAAAACGATCGTAGGGAAAAAAATATCGCCTTGTCACAGAGAATTCGCACGCGTAGGAACTCGATTGAGCGCGCGTGAACAACTTCGCGCATGCGTAAGGTGGGATCTAGTCGACTGTGACTTTTTCATATTTTCCAACTTCGTGCGCTAATATTAATATTTTCGCTTCCAGTCGGTGAATTTTTTTCAAATTTTTGGTGACAACTAAGATCAATCGGATGCGTATATATACCAATTTTTAAAAAATTCTGTAGGTGGGAAAAAAATTTACAAAGCAATAGTCAAAAGTTAGGTTTTTACTTTCTTCTGTCCTACAGATTTTTTTTTAAATTACATATTTTGACGATCATTCCTAATAACATGTAATATAGGAGTTTGAGAAGATTTCACCGACCCGTTCTTTTAATAACACGATAGCTTTCGATTTTGGGGGTGCAACTAAATGCGTTATATTGTTGATGTAATGATTCTATGACGTTTCATTTATGTCTGTGTTAAATTTCACACTGATACGATAAACCAAACTGTAATTGGAAAAGAATTTGTAAAACTAGTCTGGGGAAAATGAAAACTATTTCGAGCCACCTTAAGACGATAGACAAAGTCTCTTTTGCCCAATATTTCAGATGATATTTTAA
>JAHPZR010050118.1:0-17500 GCA_019787425.1 Platygyra sinensis | reverse complement strand
TCGACTCTGTTCTCAGTTGTTGATAGAACCAATAAATCACTCGCCATCTCACTTCGAATATTGTCGTCCTGATCGAAGTCTTCCGTGCTTTTTGCGAAAATCAAATTCTTGGCTAGTAAACAAGTAAAAACTCCACAGTCCTTTTCGTTCTTTTGCTTAGGACACCTGGGGGTTTCTTCTTCCCAGTTGTCTTCCTTAAAAAGTTTGCGTTCTTCCGAAGATAAAGATTGGAGTTCTTGCCTGATGAACTTGCTTTTGATAGTGTCGAATATAGTTCTGTACGTACTTGGGGAGCTACAGACCGAGTCGTAAATGTAAATACAAAGATTTACGACAGTAATGACGACAAGAACCCAATGTTTTCCCTAGGAAGGTGAACCGGTATGATTACATCTTCGTACTCCCACAGTGATTTTTTTCCGATATATTTTCTGTATCTTTCTCTGTTATCGTCTGATCGCTTCAATGAAGCCGGATAGAAGTAAGAGCTTCCTAAACACAGATCTTCCATCCTGCATGTGTTCTTCTCTCTTAAAAATTGAAAATACAGGTTCACAGTGTCTCCATCTAACTTTTCATCAGACAAAATTTGACCAATACTGGTATCTAATAGACTGGGGTTTTGTAACTTTGCCTCTTTTCGTTTGACTTTTGACGCCACTTTTTCGCGATCAGGCTCATCTGCGAAAGTCTTTCGCTTACGTTACTCTGTTCTTGGGCCATTCGTTGCCGTTTGTTTTCCTCCTCTTTTGTTAAAGAAGTCACATCGTCAACTTTAAACCAAGCCGTTTTGAACTTGAGGGTATCTGGATCCTTGAATTCAATTTGGTACTTATGGGCTGTATGATCTATGTCTACGACCAGTCCTTCACAACTGGATTTCAAAGAACTTTTCTTACCCTTAACTGTTTTTTTCGAGGTAGGGATCCGAACTAAAATAGTCTCTCCTTTATAATACAGTGATGGAGGTTGTCGCTTTAATTCCCTCTTTACCATTTTCTTCGCTGCATTATTGGAGGTCTCCAGGGCTTTCTGTCTGATAACGAATCGTTCATCTGCTAATTCGCACAGCTCTTCCTGTTTTGCGATTTCATCAACATTTGGATTGAAGTCATAGTTTTCTTCTTGAACTTCGAATTCTTTTTTCTCTCCAAGGAACAATTTGTTTTTCAGTCTGTTTGGATGACGACCAAAGTACACTTCAAATGGTGTCAAGAATCCGAGTGAGCTATGTGGAGATTCGTTATACAGCTTTTGATACTCTGGGAGATACTCCACCCAATTAAGTTCATCACTATTAACAATGTCAAACTTCACTTTCTCTTTCCAAGTTCTATGAGAGCGTTCATCTTTTCCTTGTGTCTGTGGACTGTACGCAGCGCTTTTAATTATACGTACATTAAGCGATTCACAGATGGTCTTAACTACACCTTTAAACTCTGTTCCTTGGTCGCTCTGGAGAATTTCAGGGGGACCATGTTCGTTGTAGATATCTAACAGGTGTTCTGCAACTTCGGCGGACTCTTTTGTTTGGAGCGGACGCAAAAACACAAACCGACTGAAAATGTCTATTACTGACATAATATACTTGTAAGTGTCGCCATCTATTGTTGCCGGCATGCTTGCCATGCTCACAAGGTCGACTTGATGCCTCTCCTGTACTTAACAGGCTTTAATCGGTCTCAGAGGAGCCTTGTTTTGGAAGAGACGTCGGACCTTTTGATTTTGTTTCATGGAATTGAGGTTTGCTTGTATGATCCTACGGGATATGCCACTATATTGATGTGACGCATGGATCTTCAACTTTGCGGCGCCATCACCTTTTGTTTCCTGATAGACGCAATTTACTATTTTTGAGACTTCCGACTTTTTAACCACGATGGAATTTGATGGCTTGTGTACGATTCGTTTGGCTATGCCTCCTACCATTGGGTCGTGAACATCTTTGAACTCGTTCACACCGCTCTTCCATTTTTTGTAAACTCTTTGCCTTAAACTGGCATCAGATTTTTTAGGCCAGTCTTGAAACGTTCTTTCTCGGCTTATGATACTTTGCAGGGCGTCATAGACGTCGTCTTCTAAGGGGACATTTTTTCGTTGGGGCTATAAAGAAGAGAATTATTTTTAAATACTTGAATCTACGTAAAACTAACTTGACACTAGAGTAGACGGAGAAGGAGGGTACTCGATCCTCTCTTTTTGTTCTAGACAGTAAGTTTAAAGGTCAAAAACTTTTATCCCTACCCTGAGGCTGAAGGAAAGGAAACACCCTCTTTCCTCCATGTTGCTATTTTTTGATACAAGAAACACCATGTTTATTCGACAAAAAATCGACGGTCGTGGGGGGGGGGGGGGGGGGGGGACTCGCGTATGAAAGAGGTGGGGAAGCTCGTCGTCTCTCTTCAGGGTGTAAATTTCGAAATTATTTTGGTCTCTCTTAGGATGCTCTGGGTAAAACGCCATTATAGTTAGCCGTGAAGGCCTCGCTTAAAATGGCACGCTAAGAAATAGTAAAATATATATGTCTGTTTTCTGACATGGGCTCTTTTAGGGGTCGCTTGGGCCACGCCCAGATCGGTCTCCTTTAGGGGGTTAATTCAAAATTTCCCACGAGCATCTCCACCCCTTTCATCTGCCAGTCCCCCACCCCCGCCGGGGGCTACGGTGCTTATCAAATCATTTCATTTCACTTTATGATGCGCGCTTATTCAACTTCTAAATTTACAACACAAATGTAAAATGTGCTGTTTAATGTAGGTATTCTTTTAGTTGTCGCTCGATTTAAACCGAATGTGTCTTGTAATACATAATTTCAGTCGTATGCGATTTAATCAGGTGTTTTCCGTAGCCCTAAGTCGATTTCTACAAGTTTTAATTCTTAATGGGGACGACTACAAGCAGCTTACCTCGTGTTTGTTTTCATTCTCTGATTTTAAATCCTCATCACCTCCTGCCCCAAAGGCGCGAAAAACAATTACAAAAGTAAGTGTTGATAGCAACAGTAACAGGCGCAACATATTAATGACCTTAATCTTAGTCCTAGAAAGTCTGCATCTCAACTAAAAGCCAGTTTGGCTTTCGCATCTGCAATTTGCAGCCAGAAATTCCATACTGATATATAAAACGTGCACTGAAACTGGGCAGGAGCGCTGATTGGTCAGCTTGAAAAGTATGTTGAGCAATCTAACACTTACCTTCATTTCATCATCATCATCATGTCCTTTTCCCTCTGAGGGAAATAGGGCCTTGTGTTCTCTCTCTCCAAGCTTCTCGGTCTTTCGCACAACTACCAGCTTCTGCCCAACCTTTGAACCCAAGTTCGCCTCGTTCTCTCTCTACCGTTCTTCGCCATGTCTCCTTCGGCCTACCTCTCTTACGTCTTCCTTCTGGGGTCCATGTTAGGGCTATCCTTGTGTTTCGCTAATGCCCAGGATATCCAAGCTATATCTTTGCATCTCTTTAACTACTTGTGCTGTTTTTCCCACGCTATACATTGTCCTAACATTCCAGTTTCCTATCCGGAGCATCTTCTTGGGGTTAGCAAATGACTTGATCAGAGTACAGGCTTCCTTTCGGATTGGGCGTGCACCCGTCATACCACCATTATCCCATCTGATGAATTCATCTTCCGGAGTTTGGCAAGTCGTTGTGCTACTCCCGAGATAACACTCATTGAGTTGAGAAATTAAGGTTTCCGTAATCTGTTGTTTTTTACGAGAGGGGGTGATTGGCCCCAAGCTCAACCTGCTACCGGCAGGAATAGGAGGGGTTATTCTCTGTCTGGACTCGACCTCTTGACCAATCCGGCAAGGTTGAACCTGCCAGGGACCAAGGTCCCAGCCGGCATAGCTCTAAAGGTCACTGAGCCTCACAAGCTTCACCACCACGTCAAGGTGATAACCCGTGGGAAAAATGCGGAAACCGAAAAAACCGCATATCATTACAAACTTAAAGTAGAATGGAAGCCATAAGCTGTTTTTATGTAAGATTCTCAGACCAAAGAAGTCTTACTTTATGAGAGACAGATAGGTTACACCACTTCAACCACGAACGATATCCGTTAGATTGTCTTGCTACTGATTTTCAACATCGATGTAGTTCATTTCGCGTGACTGACCAAAACCGGAAACCGCACATGAAAAGTCTGTGGCACCCAAGGCCCAAGGTATGACCAAACGTGCAAGCCAGGAATATTGCACGATTTAGTTGAGTAAATTGAGATGCAGGGTATTGAGTGACTGAACTGACGTTATTAATTCGTTCGCAATTTCACATTCGCTTCCTTTAAATTGTTATGGCACAATAGACAAAGGTAATTTAGGTAATTTATCCGAAGGACACTTTATCATGGGAACTCAGTATATCTGTACAGAAAATGGTCAGTTATGACTCGTTTCTCTTTATGTTAAAAACTGAAACCTCGATCCGAGGACCAGACTCCATGCCATTCCTTATTTTCCGGCGGGATCATTTGCGGTCGACATCGGGGATCATTTGCAGTTCGGGATCATTTGCGGTCCAATTTGGGGATCATTTGCGGTCTGGGGATCATTTGCGGTCGGGGATCATTTGCGGCGCTGTACAATAGCCTACTCGGCGCTTCGCGCCTCGTTGGCTATCTATCATCTCATATCCAACGCGCGCTCATGGAATAATTGTTAAATATTCACTTCGCCTTCGGCGAATAATTGTTAAATGTAACAGCAGGTGAAATATACCTTGGAGGACAAATACTTAATTATAAGGGCCCATTAAAGTATATCGTTGCTAAGCTACACGGTTGCTACCCAGGTGCAAATCCACTTCCAGTCAGCCAAAATTTTTTCGCGCGCTTTCTTCGGCGCCGGCCTGTCGCCGATTCAAGTTGCTGTTTAACTTTTTTACTTCGCTGCAACAAACGCAAAAAACACCTTTTTGCTTACATATTTTTTATTAATGGTCTTCTTTACGGTCACAACATCAGAGTGGTGCCTTTATTTTTTAAACTTAGCTGTTTTGCTTGAAAACTTCATCCACGTACGGACGTATTAACAGAAAGCCGCAGCGTGTGGCTGCATGTTGATGGGGGAAATTTCGAAAAGGCGACAGCACACGATTTCCAGGGTCAGGTTAGGAATCGAAATCTCAAAGATGCGGAGACGCAAACTAAAATTAGTATTACGCTATAACCACCTGCAAACTCTGTGTCCGCGGCCTTTTTGACCGCTCCGAAACTCCCTGAAGTCTTTTGCGATAAAACTGTGCGACCTTGTGAGCCTGTGTCCGTGAACTGTCCTTCCGAATCTGAGAAACTCCACTGTTTAGATATATAATACAAATAAACGAAGCTATCGAGGCCACTAAATTGCAACCACTCACCAAAGACAGCATGGAGCAGCAGAGGCCAGCAGACAGTGAGCAAGGAGGCTTGTAAACTAATTTTGAAAGCAGCTCTATTTCAAGAATTTCATTTTTACATCAAAAGTGCTAACCACTCGGCCGGATAGAAAACTTGACTAATAATGGTGAGCTCGAAACTTGTGATACACAGCTTCTCCTAATACTACATCAACCTCGCTTGAGAACCTACTTAACAGTAAATAAATGTCGTTAAAGTAAATAAATGTCGTTAAAGCCACAACTCGACCAAGATCTGCAGGACGTAATTTCGTTGCTCTTTCATTCCTTGTCAATTGGAAATATTTCAAAGATTACCACATCATTCTCGGGACTCTCGGTCTGGATCACGTTAGTTTCACTCAGTATATCCATCTTGTTGAATGGATTGCACCGTTCGTAAAAAGGATCGCCGACTGGAGCGTGCAAAAAGCAAGAACTGAAGCAGTTCGACATGGAGAAAAAATCCAGTTCGACGGCTTTTATCTGACTCGCGGCCACTATAGCTCCGGCGCTACCTTCCACGATGCGAAGACTGGCAAAATGTATTGCGTACTCACACCGACCAACGAATGTAAGTTGTCTTAGCAGCCTGGCTAACAATGCTTAGGTACCAGGCCGCTGAAAATCCCGTCATTACTTCCGGTGCCGCGAAAAAGAACTTTTCTCCTCGAGAGATTATTGTAATTGCTGGATTTTAAAACAATTTGAAAGAACATCATATTTTCTCGGAATTCAACCATGGGTTTTTGCGAAAAAAACGTGACATTGGGCGTGGTATGATGACGTCATAAACTGGACTATATTTGCCTTCTATGAGTATTGTCCAAGTTTGGTCCAATTGAAGCATACATGTGCAGAGTTATAGCCAATTGATTTTTCCCTATCAACGGTATCTTAATTTTTTAAATATTCCTGATTAAGACCAGGAGACTGTAAATATCGAGAATTAATTTTCAAAACTGAAATTACGGATTTCTTCATATTTTGCCAGGAGAAACCCTTTGGTCAACTATTTTCGAAAATAAGACTAAAACTTGCTGAGAGTTTTTGATTTTGAGAAATCCAACAAAAAGTAGAATTGCGGTTTTCGTGCTGCGGCCGCCATAAATTCAGCCGAAAACTTGGACATATTCACATCACTCTCAGAGAAAGACGGCTTGGTCAATCAAAATGATCTTTTACATGTATCTTTGGTATCATAATTACAACACAAAGATGTAAAAATATTGCCAAGAACTGCATTTTCACTTCGGGTTAGAAGCGCCCGAAGATTCCTAGTTTTTACAGTTTGAAAAAAACCTAAATATAAGGCATTTTTGAAGGCAATTTCCGTACCTTGGTACATAGAAATTGCAAGTGAAAAATACATTTTTGCAAAGCCCTATTATTGCTTTACAACATATAAAAAATTCAGCTTGGGCAATTGAAAAGCTGTATAGAAAAACATGTGTAAGAAAAGGCTTGTTACGCGTAATTTACACTACAATTGCGAGCGTCACGCAAGCACAATTTTTACCCGTGTTTAGACGAAATTCAAGGCTCAAAAAAGCACTCTGGTACACGGTTTCACCCAACGAGACTACACTCCGGGGTAGATAAAACATTTCAACTGCACACTGGCCGAAAACAAATTAAAACGGCGAATTCTGAAAATATTCTCAAAAAGGTCATGAGACTATGGGCGACCCTTTGACCTTCCATGACATTCGAAAATCAAAATACGGCAACGCTTAACTTGACTTTCATTCGTCGGAATACAGTGTTTTTGCTTTCGTTTCCTATGCTAACATATCCTAATGAAGAAGAAGTTGGGCTTTTGGATTTGGAGGCATCCACCGGCAATATATTAAATAAGAACAGCTGGATTATTTTTGAAATTTGACCTGTTTAGCATTTTATAGACGGTTACGATAAGCTGCAGTTGATCGCCGAACTACACATTAAAATTCGGTTTTAGAAAACGGCAGTATTAACAAGGAAGCAACAACCAAATGATGTACTCAACGCTTAGGAATTTTTCCTTACCTTGGTGAGTTTTTCCTGACAAGAAACCACGGCAGTCAGTTTTTGCAAAACACAGAGCAAAAGCACTGAGCCATGTCGCACGTGACAGTAACGTAACGTAGCGTTAGCCGGGAAATACCTGTAGTGGGCGCAGTAGGTGGGGGTTTGGGAGCATTGAACAGGCTGGCGAGTGCATTTTTACGATGTGTCTTTTACAAGAACTTTGAAACTGTCTGTGCATGTAAAGATTTTGTATATAATTGATTGGATCAAGCAAGTATATTACTGCAGAAGCGCGACGTTTGTACTCGCGTTGGCCGAACTGAACACCTGGTCATTTTGGGAAAGTTCATTTAATATGACAAGGGAGGGGGGGATGAAGATATGATGGAAGGGGGGGGGGGCTCCGAAAATTTTTACACACCCGAAGGGGGCCTCTGAAAAAATTGTTGGGCTAGGAGAGGGCTCTGAAATTTTAACTACCAAAGGGGGGGAGGGGCTCCTAAAAAATTGAACCGCTAGCGAGGGGGACTGTTAAAATTTCAAGCTTCGAGTTTCAAAATCTTCATCCCCGCCTTGTCACATTAAATGAACTTTCCCTTAGCTAGTAATTTCTAGAACAAACCGAACATGAGGTTAAAATTTTACTCCATTTACTTCTTTTCAGCTTCATTGAACCATGTTTTCTTTTTTGGTGTTTTTCTAATGCACTGCCAGTCACTCTTCACCTGCTCAGGATGAGGAGAGGGCAGGAGGAATGAGAGGGAAGTTTCATAGGGGGAGGCTCTCAGCCTCCCAACCGACTTCTAAACGCTTACCCTTTGATTCGCTATTTGTTCTTTTGACTGACAGGATAACTCTTTCATATAACATCCATGAAAGGTGCTGTCCTTTAACTTACCTAAAGTCGGCAGACGGCATCCTTTTTTCAGAAACTTGCTACACCTTTTCGGTAGAGCCTCCCAGTGTTTTACAGGGAGTTCTTCTCTGAAAGCTGGAACCGGGAAGAGGGGGGGGGGGGGGGGGGAATTGATTTTCCATCGCATCACTAACCATAAACGGAATTTTCACATTTATTTCCCTTGACTTGCTCTTGGCCTTCCAGTTGCTCAAAATCGGACGATGTCACCCTAAATGAGCCAATCGATTTTGTGCCTACTTCTTGTGTAAAGCTCGTGCGCACACTCGCCTATATTATCATCTGGATCATTATCCGAGCGATCTTAATTAAATCATCGAGTTCAACTAACGCAGCGAAACATGACAATCTACTTCTTTGATCCAGTCCAGGATATAACAGATCTTGAGTTATACAAACCGTTTTTAAGCTGCTTGTTTAATACACATCCTAAAAATGGGGGCGCTTTCCATTTTGCAAAGATTCCGGAAATCAGTTTCGGTCGAAAGGCCCGTTTCGGTTTCTTATGACTGGAATATTAGGGGTCACCTCCGGAGGTGGTCCACTTATTTAATTTCGGCCGGAGTATCCCGAAATTCGTCGCGCAAACCGATTCTTTGCCCAATTAGGGAGAGTGTATCTAATTGTGGAGGGTCGAGAGTCGAGGGTACAATGTCGTTCCATTTTCGTCGGGTATTCCCACCGATCTGTGACCGGTCAGTTTGGCATATTGTAGAGCACCCGTGCACTCGCCAGTCAAAATGTGCAATTACAGTACGAGAAACCATCAGTTCACTGCTGTCCTTCCCCACCATTCCCCCGCCCCGCTCCTTTCAACCTCCAATTTCGTACCCGCGATGTTACGGGGGCTTTAGATTTGACTACAAGTAGGAGATTGAGTACGAGTACGACTTTCGAATTTGAAACCAGTGACATTTCCACAGCCGTCCTTCTTCATGTTGGTTTTAGGCAGGGGGAGCAGCTCATGGAATGAAATAGGTATGTGTTGTGATAATGTGAAGCCTGAAAACTAGAATTGAAAAGTCGTACTCGTACTCACGTGCGGCATAGCGAGGTGCTCTCGCTCTGTGGTTTGCTTAAACTGCCGTTCCTGTCAGGAAACACTCTATGGTAAGAAGTAATAATTCCTGAGCATTAATTAGATTATTTGATTGTTGCGTTCTCATTAATACTGCCGTTTTCAAAAAGTGAATTTAAATGTGTAATTCGGCGATCAACTTCGGCCTTAGGCCTGGTTTAAACGTCGCATTTTACCAGCGCAGAATCAAATACTAATTTTAGCCGACTCGAATGAATACGTTCGGCTGATTTGATTTAAACGTCGCATTGTTCTGCCGAATAAAATTGCTAAGCTCGAGCGACGTGTTTTAAATTCTCATTCGAGCAAACATAAATTATTTAACATAATTGCAATTCGATTCGGCTCATGTAAAATGCGGCGTTTAAATCAACTGTCGAACTTCAGTCAAATATTCGACTGGATCAGTTGAATATTCATCTGACGCGCATCGAATTGAAATATGTCGCATTTAAATAATTTAGACGTCGCATTTTACATGCATTTAATTTGGCAATTCGATTCGGCGCATGTAAAATGCGACGTTTAAACCGGGCCTTATCGTAACGTCTAATGCGAAGGGTCATTTCAAAAATACTCCAGTTGTTCTTTTTGTACCGCGAGCAGATGCCTCTAAACTCAAAAGCCTAACTTCTTCTTCTGTGAGGATATGTTTATAGCAAAGCAATCGAAACAAAAAGAACGTCTATTCCGACGAATGAAAGTCAAATTAAGAGCTGCCTGGTGTTCCTTTCCGAACGACATGAAAGGTCAAAGGGTCGCCCATACTACTCAAGTGACATGTTTTGAAAATATTCTCAGAATTCGCCGTTTTATTTACCCCATTGTTTTTTCGGCCGATGTGTAATTAAAATGATTGATCTTCCCCGGAATGTACTCTTGTTGGGTGAAACTATGTACCACAGTGATATTTTGAGCCTTGAAGTTCGTTTAAACGCGGGTAAAAATTGTGATTGCGTGACGCTCGCAATTGTAGTGTAAATTACGCGTACAAAGCCTTTTCTTACACAAGTTTTTCTATACAGCTTTCCAATTGCCCAAGCTGAACTTTTTATATGTTGTAAAGCAATAATAGGGTTTTGCAAAAATGTATTTTTTACTTGCAATTTCTATGTACCAAAGTACGAAAGTTGCCTTCAAAAATGCCCTATTTTTAGAATTTTTTCAAAGTGTAAAAACTAGGAATATTCGGGCACTTCTAGCCTCAAATGAAAATGCAGTTCTTGGCAATATTTTTACATTTTTGTGTTGTAATTATGATATCAAACAGACATGTGAAAGATCATATTGATTGACCAAGCTGTCTTTCTCCGAGAGTGATGTGAATATGTCCAAGTTTTCGGTTGAATTTCTGGCGGTCGCAGCACGAAAACCGCAATTTTACTTTTTGATGGATTTCTCAAAATCAAAAACTCTCAGGCAAGTCTTACACTTATTTTCGAAAATAGTTGACCAAAAGGTTTCTGCTGACAAAAGATGAAGAAATCCGTAATTTCGGTTTTGAAAATTAATTCTCGATATTTACAGTCCTCTACTCTTAAGCTTTCACTGGCGATAAGCAACAATTAACATGGGTTGCCTCAGCTGAGTTGGGTTCAAATTTTCATGCAATATTTCTTGCCATTCTTTCTTATCTAAAATATATTTTAAACGAATATCGAGGCTGAAATTGTCATCTTGTAACGATTTTTGCTGCGTTTGAAGTGTTAATCTAAAAGTTATTGCGAAAATTTCAAATACAGAGTTTCAAACGAGAATCTGCATTATGTATTTGACGTAGGAGATCATACAACTGCGGTGATAGTGCCGATAGCAACGGAAAGTCTCAGGTGAATGTCCAGTTTCAAGTGGAAGTCCTGTTCAATCTTTCAAATGGACGGCAGAAAGGCCAAGCTCAGTGAATTCAAATTCACTGAATTGTTTTAAAACGATGCTGTTAAACGGCGAAATCACTAAAACGCATGCATTTGGGTTCGAGGGGAAGAGCTTTGCCAAACAGAATCGCAAGAATGATTAGGCAGAATCGCAACAACATCACGGCTTGCGAAGCGCGAATCCAACGCTTCGATTTGCTCCGATGCTCTCTATTATTGTTGGGAAGTGAGACAAGCATTCCTGCAAGACGTTAACATTTTTGCGTTGTGAGATCAACGCGCAATTTTAACTCCCTGACTTAGGTGGTAGTCCCACCACTCGTGATCTTCGTCCCTAGAATTACTCGCAGAAGTATTTGCAGTATAACAATAAATGCACTAGAAAAGTGAATAATCTAAAAAAATATTCAGAACAATATTTCAGCCCAACCTCGGCACAAAAGTAAGAATATTCAGCCTCGGCCAGAAAGACAACATTCTCATCAAAAAGACTAAATGCTAAACACCAATTCTCACATTCACACATGGTCAGATTTTTATGCATCATTGGCCTTCCTGGTGAAGATTTGGATCAACCCGCTGGACTTGATTTTTGTCTGCCAGGATAAAGTTTTTGTCAAACAAGCTGGTAAACAACGAAGTCTAACAAGGTCTGATACAGAGGGGGGTGTTTAGCCGTTACTGCTGTTTGAATCAAACGACACACGTCGGACAGATTGATAATGCATTCATGCTTAACTAAATGGACAGAATCGTGGCCATCGTGGCAGTTATTGTTCTTCTTGAAATTCGGATGCGAATACCTTTGTTGAAAATGCATTGATAGTTTTCTATCTATTTTGATCAATCGTTGTATTTAGTTAAACCTTTAAACTGGTTATCACCGTTAAACAATCGGGACGACAACTAAGCGTAATTTCGATAACATTTAACATGTCCAGTCCAATGAAAATAATTGCTAAAGACAGAGAGAAATTCCCCTGGTTATATATGACAAACTAGCCTAACATTGAACTTGACTTTGGACAAAGCGATTGTTAGTTCGGAAACTCTTTCTGCTTGGTTTTACGTTTCTTAAACCTTCTCTCGAGAAGAATTTCCAGTTTTTCAGATCAGGTTAAATTTTTCAGTGATTCGGTTAACACCTAGAGATCTGCTCTAGACAAATGGAGTTGGACATGCGCATTATTCAAGCTTTACAGATGGAAGAAAGTTCTGCCAGGTATCTCGTCAGAATCTGTAAATAAACATAACTCAATACCTTGATGGAAGATACATTGTTAGTTTTTCTATCCGTTTCAATCAATGCATCCACAGAAGGTTTGAAACTGGTTATCACCATTAAACAATGGCCGACAATTAAGCACAATTTTGATAATACATTTCACGTCTCAAGTCCAATAAAAGGATTTTTTAAATACAATTATGTTCGTATCTCGTCGAATGGAATAGTCATCGAAGGAATACGATAATGCAAAAAACTGAAGAATCTGAAATTTTGCCACATTTTGGAAGTTCTTCGGATGCGTATACCTTGGTTAAAAATGCACTGATATTTTTCTATCTATTTTGATCAATTATCATATTGTTGAAAGTTAAAACTGGTTATCACCGTTAAACAATCGGGACGACAACTAAGCGCAATTTCGATAACATTAACATGTCCAGTCCAATGAAAATAATTGCTAAAGACAGAGAGAAATTCCCCTGGCTATATATGACAAACTAGCCTAACATTGAACTTGACTTTGGACAAAGCGATTGTTAGTTGGGAAACTCTTTCTGCTTGGTTTTACGTTTCTTAAACCTTCTCTCAAGAAGAATTTCCAGTTTTTCAGATCAGGTTAAATTTTTCAGTGATTCGGTTAGCACCTAGAGATCTGCTCTAGACAAATGGAGTTGGACATGCGCATTATTCAAGCTTTACAGATGGAAGAAAGTTCTGCCAGGTATCTTCTTAATGTCAGAATCTGTAAATAAACATAACTCAATACCTTGATGGAAGATACATTGTTAGTTTTTCTATCCGTTTCAATCAATGCATCCACAGAAGGTTTGAAACTGGTTATCACCATTAAACAATGGCCGACAATTAAGCACAATTTTGATAATACATTTCACGTCTCAAGTCCAATAAAAGGATTTTTTAAATACGATTATGTTCGTATCTCGTCGAATGGAATAGTCATCGAAGGAATACGATAATGCAAAAAACTGAAGAATCTGAAATTTTGCCACATTTTGGAAGTTCTTCGGATGCGTATACCTTGGTTAAAAATGCACTGATATTTTTCTATCTATTTTGATCAATTATCGTATTGTTGAAAGTTAAAACTGGTTATCACCGTTAAACAATCAGGACGACAACTAAGCGAAATTTCGATAACATTTAACGTGTTCGGTCCAATGAAAAGAATTTCTTAAGACAGAGAGGAATTCCCCTGGCAACATATAACAAACTTTCCTAACATTAAACTTGACTTTGGGCAGAACGATTGTTAGTTGAGTAACTCTTTCTTCTTGGTTTTACATTTCTTAGACCTTCTCTTAAGAAGAATTCCTAGAGATCTGCTCTAGACAAATGGAGTTGGACATGCGCGTTATTCAAGCTTTACAGATGGAAGAAAGTTCTGCCAGGTGTCTTCCTAACGTCAGAATCTGCAAATAAACATAACTCAATACCATGATGGAAGATACTTTGTTAGTTTTTCTATCCGTTTCAATCATTGCATCCACATATAAAGTTCAGTTCTCCACAGAGAGCTAACTGCCGGGTCTTACAGCGGTTATCAGTCACACGCGCCCTCCAACGATTTTTTTCCATTTCGAAAACTACGTTTTGGTGGACGTCAATCAAATGTCTCCATGACAATAACGGCGTCAAATTCTCAGAGTATCCGAGTTGCTCTTTCATATCATCTTTACTTGGCTCGTCGATAAACAGAAACTGAGAAGTAAGACTTATAAAATCGTTTGAAGCGCCGTTTCGTTCGTCTCGCTCACGGGCAATGCTTTGAAGCTGCAAATTTACAAACATTGTACAACCACAACAACATGAGAATGAACTAAATATAAATATAAACTTTATTACAGAATGAACTACAAAAGTCTAACTGCTAATCTCTTGCGGCTTTCGTTACCTTTTTATTTCTGACATTCCCACGTGCCGTGTGGTTCTCTTGACGGTTTGCTTTGCATATAATTTGCCTGTCTGGTACTAGTATTCCAACCATGCTTGAAACTCGTCAAGATTTATCTCTGCATGCCGGGATTATCAGTATTTTAGCAAGGCGAATGACAAAAATTTCTGCGGTGAAAATAATCTGCATCCATAACAGGCTGATAAATAGTCAATCTCCACATAAAGCGACTCATTTCAGAGGCCAACTTTTTCAGCTACCTTGTATCTTTCCTTTCTTCGACTTTCTCTTTGGCGGATCGCTCACGGCCCTGATTTTGTTTCGTACGCCGCCTTCTCCACACACGTTTCGCTCGCAAAAAGTGTTTGTGCTATGCAATTCAAAGACAAACCATGTTTCCTCTACATAAGAACCCTCCATCTCAGCGAAATTGCAAATTACTTTGTCAGAATAACTGAGCGATTATTCCTGATCCAACGACGATCGAACATGGCCGTGAAACTGACACGACGAAATGAACACGAATATTGTCATGGATACATTTGATTGACGTCCACCAAACTTAGTTTTGAAATGGCAAAAAATCGTTGAAGGGCGCGTGTGACTGATAACCGCTGTAAGGTCTCCCTTATCCTGGAAGATTGACTTCAAAGGACGATATCCAAAGAGAGAGTGTAGTAAGTTTAAATGTTAGAACATTTTACATAGGTAGCAGCTAGGAAATACCCTGATATTTACCTGTTATTCCAGATACACTTGGCCCAGGCAACAGGAAGAAATAGTTTCTTCGTAAAAATCTTTTCACACTGTTTCGTAGAACAACGAGGCCGCCATGCTCAAAATATTCTAGATTGCTAGGTGGGAATCACAATATTCATGTGAGAAAACGTTTAAATCTTTCACTCTTGCTTTTCAGTTAGATAGACAAAACTCTAGACAATTAAAGGGAGAAGCGGACGCTTTTTTACGGAGATTCTTTTGGGCGAGCTCGCATAACTAAACAAAAGCCCGTATTCAAAACTTTTCCTAAATTAGATTAGAAGAATATTCCAGTCACCATTTCCTTTAGCTTTGAAAACACTGTTCAGTAGGTGAATTTATGGTGAGAATCTTTCGTAATTTAGTTTAAGATTTTAAACCAAAATTGAAACTACAAGCAAAAGTGTCTTATCCCTTGTAGATTTTACTTACCAAGTACCACTGGCCAAGTACAAACTAACCTAGCAACAAAAAATCGCAATTAGTATATCGCCTAAATGATTTTATTAAATCAATTCGATCTTTCTACCTATCTTGCGACCTAGTACTTTAAATCATGTGTTGCCACAAGCTGCTTTGGTCAACTGCCTTCTCATTGTTGGAACAGAAGCAAAGAAGAAAGTAAAAAGGAAGCTTAAGGCCGCCGCACTCAAGCCGATTTTTGTCGGCCGACAAAAAATCTTCACTTGTCGGCTAGTGTGCGGTGAATTCAGACAAGTCAACGACAAAATCGGGGTTTGTCGCGCGATATCTGGCAGTGCTAGATCTCAAAACGTCTTGTCGCGCCTTGTCGGCTAGTGTGCGGGGGACCAAGACAATTTGTCGGGGCTCGCGCGTACCTCAACCAATGAGGAATTGTCATGAGAGTCACGTGAACAAGCCTCTTTTCAAACATGGCGGAGATCGACTCGGCCCCAAGACTAAACGGGGTTAGTCGCGACAAAAAATCGGCTAATGTGCGGCAAGCTGAAGTCCCGACAAATTTTAACCCGATTTAACCCCGACAAAAACTCTGAAGCTCAGCGACAAAAAATCGGCTAGTGTGCGGCAGCCTTTAAAGGAGCAGTGTCAGGAGGATTTTGCTGTTTTAGGCCAATTATCTGCTAAAATCATTACTTTAAGGCTGTAATCATAAACAAAATGTTTCAGCAAAGCTACGACGAAGATATCAAATGAATTTCATCAGAGAGGGCTAACCATAATAAATTTCTTGAAGATATTTGGAACATGTAGCATCAAAAGTAGAAAAAAATTGGCCAATTTTTTCAAGTTTCAATTCATTTCCATCCATGCCATCTGTAGCGACAGGCGACAGGAAACAGTTTCAGTACTCTCAAATAGTATTTAATAACAAAACTAGATCATTAGTTTTGGAATTCAATTGATGTGAAAGACACCTTCTAGCTTTTTATAAAGTTGCCAAATAGCGTGACAATGCCTCTTTAAATATCACTCTGCTCGTTGTTTGTCCCCTTTCGGATGGAAAAATCTATTGAAGTTCTAAAATGTGGCAAATTTCAGATACTTGTGTTTCTTTGTATTATCTTGTTCACGTTCGGTAACCATTCCATTCGATGAGATACGAACGTAACTGAGAGCTCTTTTACAAAGGCCCAGGTTTTGTAAGGAGCGAATACATTGACCTTGCAATAACAAAGAGAAAAATAACAGAGAAAGCGGCACTGCTGGTCAACCAATAATGAAATACACAACCCCCTTATAGTGCGATAAATATTTCTTTACATTATATTAGAAAACTGAAATACAGTAAAATCCCACAAGATTCAAGATTCAAGATTCGTATAAGAACCTAAAATTTAAGAACCTGTCAGAAAGATAATCCTCCTCCTAGGCCTTCGACGCCTGCAAAACTGCAAGCTGTTGGAACTTTACTTCAAATTGCCGTGGAGCCTGCAAAAAGGCCAAACGATATGCTAAAGCAACGATTCCTTTTAAATCAATAAGAAAACGCGTGTTTGAAGTGCTCACTTGCTAAACCTGAAAGAGACATTTGTTACTACATGTACTTCAATTCAAGTAGGATACTCTCTTTCAAATTAAGCCCAAGAACACGTTTAAATTAAGTATGTCACAAGATTAGGAGCGTTTATGGCGAAATTTTTGCTTTCTAACCAGCTTTACCCGATTGCTCATTGACAAAAGATGTCATGGTTACGATATTTTGGCCTCGTTTTTCTCGAAAACGAAAAGCAAATTGGCGAAAAAAACAGCAACGCATTGTTAAGTAAGTAAATCCAAGGCCATATGCAAAAAATCGGGCACTTTTGACGAAAAAAAAAATTTAACCTAAATAGTCACTTAGGAGGTTTTTCCACTAGCATCTTCA
>JAHPZR010050117.1:10000-17500 GCA_019787425.1 Platygyra sinensis | reverse complement strand
GTAATCCGTAGCCGCGTAGCTGCATGGCCACGTAGCCAGAGTCGCTCGGCCACGAAGCTACCGTGTAGTTAGTTTAGCTTCCTAGCCGTGTACATGTAGCTGCGTAGCCGCGTAGCCGCGTAGTCGCGTAGCAATTGGCCTTCGCAATGTTACTATTCGATTTTCTGCTTCACACAAGGCTCAACCAGGTGGAAACAGCTTTTCATGCCGTCCATGGTTACATCTCGATTTTCATTTTGATCTCTATAACAGTCAGCTTGTTTTGTTAGATTTTTATTGTTGGTTGATTAAATCTATTACAGATCCTGCGTATACCAACAGCATTTTCGTTAGCGGTCCCTTGCCACACTGTTCGCATTCGTAAGAGGAGGTACTAATTCTAAATTACGGTCGTTTCGCCCTAACTCCCAGCCGATGACGATAGCAATAATCTTTTGAAACAAATTGACCTTCCTGAAAAGTTCTTCTCGTTTTTTTTCTGTGTGTAATTTTTATAAACGAGTAGCAGTGTTTGATCAAGTTTGTAACTACTAGAATTTAAACTTTGTAAGACAATTTCTTTTCGTGACTGTCAAAACATGTAGTTTCTAAAGAAGGATTCTCTAGAACCCACTTATAAAAAGAGCTGTTAGGCATAACAATAGCCATTTGACTGACGCATTACCTCCCTCAGTTGCGGGTTCAAGAAAAGGGAAATTACAAACTGCAGTCGCAACTCCTTTTTTTTGTCCAATAATTTTTTCACAGAGTGCCCGAAAACTTAAATGGGAATCTTTTGAATCAACCTTTGTTTTGAAGACTTTCATGGTTAATTAAAAAGACAACGCAAACAGCATTAAAAAGCATTGTACATCAACGCATTCTTTTGTTAAACTTGACCAGTTTCGTATGATGAGCAACATATACATTGATATAAGTGACGGTTACAACTTTTTGAATCACTAATAATAATAACATAATAACTTTATTATTTCTATAGCGCAAAATACATTACAATATGATCTAATGCGCTTTACATAATAATAATAATAATAATAATAATAATAATAATAATAATAATAGATATATATATATTTTATTTTATTCTTATTCTTATTATTTTTATGCTTAGATTATAGTTTTTTAGATCTGTAGATATGTCTTTTTTTCTTTTTTTTTTTTTTTTTTTTTTACTTACTTACTTATTTCTATTAAGTTTCGCTTGTGCGCACAGGTTACGCTTAGCGCCCTGTGTCGCTTTATAACACTGTGCATACAGATAGTTTTACTGCATATAATAATAATAATAATAATAATAATAATAATAATAATAATAATAATAATAATAATAATAATAATAATAATAATAATAAAAACATTGAAATGATTATAATACTACAAATGGATATTAGGTAAAAATATTATATTTACATTGTTATTAAAGGTCTGGAACGTAGACTGAGAAAAATGGGAGCAATTACATTACTCCAGTAATGGGTCAGTAATAAACCCGTATGTACAAGTAAGTTGGAAAATACGAAATGCTTGAATTCGGTCGGAACAAAGCAATTACGACACAATAGAGACCAAACGGTGGATTAGAAAACATGGAATGCCTCTGTCTTTGTTTCTATCGTGTCGTTGTCAATTACTTGCTTCTATTCATGTTGGCTGATCAGATTTTTCGCAGATCCTACGTATACCAGCAACATTTTCGTTTGTGGATCGTTTGCCACTTTTGCATTCATATGAGGACGCACTAATTCTCGACCACTTCAAGTTCTTCCACCTTGTAAAAAAATAGTTTCGTTAGCTATTAGGAACTTCTCACCTGGATTGCCTGCCTCAAGTCGCAGTCACAGAAAATTCCACCTATCTATACCAAGCTCACTTAATGCTTTTTTCTTAACCTTCCTGCAGAGGGACTAACGCTTGAATTAACTCACGACTTGTTGGATTTATTTCATTTTTGCATTTGCACATTTAACCGGTGTATTCACAAGAACAAAGAAATTTGATAAAGATAACAATTATGCTTCTCAATGAACATCAAGGGGTCTCGGGGAAACAAAACTCTCTGTTTGCTTAAAGTGCCACTAACCCCCCCAAAATTTTCCCTTTTAATTAAATCTACTAGTTTCCCTGATTTCATCAGCGAAAAAATTATCTCGAATGATAAAATCCTTGCGTTTCTACGGGCGTTTGAACTCGTAATTTCTAATAAAGATGTCAATGGACACGAAGAGTCGGTAAGTGGCTTTAAGGAACGTGCAAATTTTTGAGTGTCAAAACAATTTTAGATTCACAAACTAATTTCCCCCGAAATACAAGTGAAAATGCGATGCAGTCGTGGTCCACTTCTGCCTACTTCGCCAGATCAATGATTGAAAACAGTTTTAACATGAGAGATAAGCAGAGATGTCGGCAAACAATATCCAAAGGCGATGTAAACTTTCGCTTTATTACTGTCGCCTGACCGTAGTATATGCATAGTCAATTACTGTGTAATTTTAGTATCAGTAGTATTAGTATCTGTAGTATGCACGAATTGAACACAAGCTATACAAATTTGCATATTTCGTACCACTAAATCTGACAAATCCTTCGTTAGGATATTGAAAAGAGGTTCAGTATAGTATTAGTTAAATGAATACATTTCTACCTCACTGCTAATTTGAATGAGATACGCTAATAACCTGGGACTTCTCGACTTTTTAGTTTGCGTTTCGGTTGACGGACAATCGCCGCGCCCGGGGGGGGGGGGGGGGTACTCCCTTATATGGCTATATAGGTATGTGCGGCCCCAAAGGGTATGGTTTTTCAGCCGTTTTAGTCATAAATAGGGTATCAATTTTGGCTGATTTTGGCCATTTTGGTCATAAATAGGGTATGGTTTTTATACTCTAGCCTCAATATGGGTATGTTTTTAAGAAACCAAAAGAAAATTAACAAAAGCCGTTCACAAATTATGTTTATGGTAATTTAACTTTGGTCTGAGCTAGGGATCCAATTATAACGCACGTCTGAAACGGGATTTTGATGTAAGGTTCAGGTCATAAATAGGGTTTCGAATTTTTGGTCAGGTCATAAATAGGGTAGGGAATATCGCAGATTTTGGTCATAAATAGGGTAAAGGTTTTGGGAAGCGGGCCGCACACCCCCACCCAATTTTTCTGGGAGTACCCCCCCCGGGTCGCCGCGATTCTTCTTTCAGCACGACGAACCTCGTCGGTAGCTCTAGAGTCAAATCTTAATCGTTTGATTCACTTTTCTCACATAGTTATAAATGCTTGATCCATTCTAAGTTTGAAATTTAGATATATTTTGTTCCCCAAAGACGAAGCTCAAAGAACGAAAGAATTCTATGTTCACGTATGGCTATTGAGATACACGGTCGGATTATGGCTTCCGGTGTGCGTGTGTTTTTATTAAAATCCACAAATATATAGTTGGTCCTCATTCACCAGTTAAGGCTCAACAATCTTAATCGCGTCGTTGTAGGACGCAGATTTCGTTTAATATTCGTTTACTATTCGTGTGATTTCATGTGATGGACTCGGAGGGCTCGGAGGATCGATCGCTTGCGCTTGGAATAGTCAGATGGCTTCCAGCTTATCCCAAATTCGCGTCGTATGCAGTACCATGAAAATGTCAAGCTTTCCGCTAGAGATAGAGAAATATACAGGCCATGAAAAGCCATAGGTTTTTATAGTAGCGGCGAACCTGAGATCGAAGAAATCCTGGACGGCTTTCCAACTTTCGCTTCGCACAGATCAGCCCACTTCTTTGGTCTTTTTCCCGTTTCTGGTCGAGTTTCATCGGGATAGAGGTATCGAAAGAAGAGGAATACTCTATCCTGCGTATCCTGTATTGCTACAGTCTCCAACAACACATCTTCCTTGCATTCTGCAACGATTTTGGCACACACTATCGCGTGATCGCATATATTCTTCTCAGAAAGAAAACACTGTTATTCCCGAAATGACGTCAGAAGCCAACTCGTCCCATTCTCCGCTATTCCTCGGTCGTGAACATGGAAATGTGCAAAATTATAAACTTTGAAAATTCGTAGAAAATTAACAAAAATAGCTACAACGATAACTTTTTTCGCAGTGGTAATCAGGAGAAAAAGGAAATTAATATTAGCGAAAAAGAATTTTTGGGGTTAGTGGCACTTTAATGTTGCGTATCATTCAAATCCGACGGTCAAGTTTAGCATAAAAATGCGTTGTTGTTCTCTAAGCACTTTGCAGTGAAACAAGAACAAATCATTTTCACGCTACACATAATGAGCGCAGACAGAAATCAGGAATAGGCATCTGGTTTATTGATAGCTAGACAGGCAAAATACAGCACTAATCGCTTTACAAACGAACGAGGACGCAAAGCTACTTACAAGCTCTCATATACCTACAATAATAAGTTGCAGCAATGGACAGAGGTAAAGAAAAACAGATATAGGGAATTTAACAGAACGATAGCGAGAGATGCCGTCCAGTGACCTTGAAACTGCATAAAAAACCTTATATACCTGACAACAAATAATCACACGCACTCCCGAAATAAAAACCCACACGACAAATCTGACCAATGCAACGCATCCGCGCTAATGAAGGGTGCATTCCTTAAGACAAGAAAATTCATATCCACACTGAATGTTTAAAAACGCTGTCTGTGTTGTATTTTTAATTTAACATGTCAGTTTTCAAAACAATGCTTAATGCAAAAGATTCCCATTTCTTGCTGTTCTCGGGCACTCCGCAAAAATATGTTTTGGACAAAAGAGGAGCTGCGACTGTATTTTATAAGTTTCCCTTTCTTGAATCCGCAATTTGTGGAGAGTATGCGTCAATCAAAAAGCTATTCTTATGAGCTATTTTGCATAAGTGAATCCAAGAAGTTAGGGTAGCTTAAACGCTCCGTAACCAATCAGAGAGCTGCATACAGCACACGTGACAGCTCTCAGCTAATCAGAGCACGAGGCATCTAATTGTCCTTTACGGGTCTCCCTGAGGGAATTTAATTACACAGACAATTGCAATTCTGCGAAAATTTACTGCTCTTTTCCTATTATCGGCGCAACAGAAAAAGATGCTTAACCTTCAAGTACACAATCTAAGCTTTCTAAGGAACTTTGATTTTCAGAAATCCGTCCAGTATTGCCTGAGATAAAATATTTTCTGCTGTAACTACTCGCTTGCGTACATGCCCGCGAGGGAATTTAATTACGCAGACAATCGCGAGCATCATGGGGCGATGACATCATCGGTATCCAATCAGAATGAGTTAAAAACTGTAGCCTTCGCCAGTCCCCGCCTTTTAAATAAGTGAAACGTTCACAAACAAAATGTCACGGTAGAGATGAAAAATGGAGCGGTACCCCGTAAAATGATTTGCTCAAGTCTGAACGACTTGTATATAAAAACGTGCATCCGATGAGAAGGGGAATAAGAGTATGCGACATCACGTGGTTAAGAACCAATGTAAAAATGGAGTCATTTAATTGTTATAAACTAAGCGAAGAGTCTGATGCACAATTTATGCCGTTTATTGAATAATAACAGCATGAAAACCAAAGGGAGAAAAAGTCTTGACCGTCGGCGTACCACCAAGTGTAACGCTGGAAACTAGACTCGTTTCAAAGCTGTTTGCAAACAATAGGTAGATTCCTATCACGGATATCATATTATTTGTCCTCGTACGTCTTTCTCCTGAGACGTCGTGGCTTTACCTCGAAGAGAAGATTTGATTTCCTCCCTGCAAAGAGACTTATTATACCCGCCACCAAGCGCCCCGACCTCAGCGCCAGTTTTGAACTGTGCCGGTTGCGATCCTAACCGCTTCGGGCCGCCAGTTTAGTAGGTTGACAAGTTCTACGGTGCCTGGTGGCTTCGCGTTGCAAGCTAAAGATGCCTTAGTGGATTCGTGGTTTAGAGAAATTCATGTTTTATGAGCCTGCCGTGTTTATTTAGCTACTGGATTCGATTTTCGCGAAAACAATCGTGCTTGTTTTGGGTCGATCGGAGCCCGACTTTGCCGTCAGCCTCCTACCTTGCCACTTTACTATGCAGGAAAGGTGACAAAGACTATTTTCTCCAAAAACAAAGTGTACGTATTAAGGACAACAACAACTCGCCACATGGTAAGTTTCATCGATTTTTATTTCCATTTTCTAGCAAATTTTTAGAGCTAAACCTCGCCTCATATGCTCACTATACTTTTACCCATGTTATGTAACGTGACACACACAGTGAGCCTGGGTTACCTATGAATACCGTAAGTGGCAGAATGTCTTCTAAATAGCTGTTTTGGTGGTCAAAGGACATCATTCAAGTCTGGTGATCGGTAACTTGACATGCAGCATTCGAAGAACTGAATGTTTGCGGCAGTTGGCGATTCCAAGGGTGCTCTTGAGTGCCAACAAATCGAAACTTGGTTTGCAACTGTGTCAGGTCAAAACAGATCAGGTCTAAAAGCGTGTCACTTCAAAGGTACAAAAAAGGTATTTTGGGGATTTACATGACAAGCAGTAGGCACCGTGCCTACGAATGTGCGAATGTTTTGAGCTGCTTTTAGACTTCTAAATTGTGTTGACACTCTATCCAATACAAAGCAAAACCTTTACTTCCTTGTCACGTATGGTCCTGCAAAACAAAGGAATTACTCCCAAAAATAGAAAGATTTCTTTATTTTATATATTCTTTAGTACCTTTTGAATCTTAAACCTAAGAATAAATAGAAATAAAATTAAAACAAGTTTAATATAAACAATTTAAAAGGAAGCCATGCTTGCACGAGAATCGATTAATAATTTAGCGGAGAATTCATAGTAATGACCTTTTTGTCTTCATAGCTTACTGAATACATGTATATTAAGTAGTTCTGTAGTGGTCTGTTAGTAATGTAACGTATTGTACTTCGATGTAACTAACGCGGTCTCAGAATTTTCATTAACTTGTACAGCGTCTATTTCTGCGATTTCTTTCATTCGTGCCCAGTCTCTGGTTATTGTTTATTTTATATCTCTCCAGCAATGTTTCCACGGTCTCAAACACCTTATTTGAATAATGAACGACGTCCAGTGTTAGTGTGCCATCAGGATACGAGTCGGTCATTGGATACAAGTCTATGACGTCAAAACCTGCCTCACACATGGCTTTCATCGCGTAAGCACTGAACAGTTGAACACGCTGAATGAGAAAAATATATTGCAATGGATGTCACAATCAAACTATTCTAACCAAGATTAACTTCCATGGAATTGCTACCATCTAGAACTAATGTATACTTTCACTGCGATTTCAAGGATTTTTTTCAGGGAGGGAGTTAGTGGAGGAAGGCACTCAGCAAGTGACTTACACTGTTTCCTGAAATATGCATGAGCCCGGGGACACAGCCACCTGTTCATAGCGGGTCAAACGCAAAAATTCAACCCTGTTTCGATTTTTACGGCTCAAAGTTTTTAGAAGTTTGCCAGCCGATGAACAAGGCCTAAAGGACTTCACTGTTAATTCCCGCCAT
>JAHPZR010050117.1:2500-7500 GCA_019787425.1 Platygyra sinensis | reverse complement strand
ACGATTTTCCGAAGATTTCCGACCACTTTCCGAAGATTCCCGAACATTTTCCAAAATTGTTTCGAAGGCCAGACGAACGTTTCCGAACATTTTCCGTAGACTGCCGAAGATAACCGAAGATTTCCGAATATAACCGAAGATTCTCGAGGAAGAACCGATGATGTTTCGAGCATACAGCAACACATCTGAGTACTTTCTGAGAGATTATGTAGCTAAAGCAATGGTGATCATGCTATCTTCACGTGTGAAGATATCATGTTATCTTCACGTGTGAAGATATCATGTTTACGCGCGAAAGCTCACCTGGTATTTCACTGGTGTTTATATAAAATGTCAATAATTCGCAGCGTACATTGGCTAAAGAATAGCGTACAACTGTCAGAAAATTCACGGTGTTTTTTGATCTGCCCAACCTCGTAGCCTTGAAACCGTTCATTTTGAAAAATTGACAACCTAAAACCACAAACTTTGGCAAAGAAGGTTTTACAAAGGACTCCGGAAGACCACTTTTCAGACGTCATTTTAGGCAGACTGTCCATAAAAATTGAAAGTACAGTTTGGAAAAGTACCCGATGAAAAGTTCTGGGCGGCGTTGGTTTGTTGAGCGCCGACATTGGACTGTTGATTGATGGAACGAATTTCGTCTTGGCTCTGGTTTTGCTGCAGTGCTCTAAGAGGACTTCTTGACTGAGCGGTGACTCTAACCGGTGCATTAGCCTGACTCTCCTTCGCTGGAGCCCAAAATTGCTGACTATTGCCGAGGACTGCACCCTGTTTCTGAATTGTCGGTCTTTCGTTGTATGACTCGATTGAGGCATCGTTTTTTTTGCCAGTAACACTTCTTACTCTCGAATTCTCCGGGCCGGCTGCTTTAAGGATGGTTACTGATGTCGCCCGAATACAGTGCGATGTGAAGTGAGTGGACAGACCAGCTTTCTTACTCACGCGGCCGAGTAAATTTTCCAAGGTGTTTTCCCCAAAGGGACATTGCAGTACCCCACCGCGTCGTTTTCATTAAATTTGCCGGTGCTGTAGTTTCTTGGCTTTTGCTACAAGGCTGGGCAGTTTGGGTTTCGCTTTTCAAAATATTTCTTTATACATCTGATTGGACATCTTTCCGGATTATCTGGCCACTCACACATTACGGCTTGCCAATTATCTTCGTTGTCACGAAGGCCGCCAGGATGATTTTTTGTTGCTTGCCATCGAAGGGCAACATATTCCAGGCCGTTCGCTGTTTTTCCGAAAACAATATCTTCCTTTACCATATTTCTCTGGTTTTCTCGGCCTCGCCTGCCAAAGTAGAGTATCAGATAGAACCAAGCAGTCTGAAGAAGACTTTCGGAAGTGTCGTTTCCTAACTGCTTCGCCGTGAACAACTGCTCGACATCTTCGCGTTCTAGGGCTTGCTAGGGTTGTGTCTTGTAGATGACAAAACCCCGGCTTCGCCAAACTTTTTAAGTGGGAATCTAAGGCCTCGTTGGATGGAACAAAAACTTTGTCGTGTATGATGGAAAATGCTTTCCGGTGTGGAGCTTGAGTCAGGTACCGCTCAAGACCCGCTCGAATGGCTTTCATGGAGTTTCGTGAATAGTGTTGTCCACTAACTGTACGTGCCTCCACGTAAAATTTGCGAAGGACTTCAGCAAGTCTTTCTACCAGGAACTCTTCAATGTTTTCCGTTATTCCTTTCTCTCTGGACCAAGCTTAAAGGTAAAAACAATTTATTGAATTTAACTTTTATTCAGTGTCAAATTAAGCTTATGTTTTCTTGGTGAGTGTCTTTTGATTCGTCAAATGTATTGCAACTTTGAAACAAATATGTCTAATTAAAAGGTTCTTACCTTCAAAAACTTTAACCGCGTACGAAGTCGCCTCCTTGGTTTTTTGGGGTACTCCCTCATTGACAAGGATAGTTACTTCTTCTTCGCTGACCTCGGCGAAGCGAGTAGCCATACTTAAGCTTATTATAACAAAGCCCGCTTGTTTAGTACAGAAAAATTTTCACGGACGACTACTATCCTGTCCGGTTATTTTCAGGAGACGACTACTATCCATCCGGGAATTTTCCTCGGACGGGCACTGTGGGCTGATAGTGTCTCTCCACGGACGAACACTATCGCGTCACGTGATCATTCAAACCAATAAGAATCGGAGAAAATTTAGTGGTGAACAATAAAGACAATAGAGTGTTTATGTGTCGGAACTATCGGTCTGATAGTTGCCCCTTGGAAATTTGATGTTCTTAAAACAAATATTTGCCCGAGAAGCGAAGCTTCGAGGGCAAATATACCCGTTTTAAGAACATGAACAACAATAGGAACAACAATAAAGAGTTAAGACTGAGTGTTTATGTCTCGGAGCTATCGGTCTGGTAGCTGTCCCTTGGAAATTTGATGCTCTGAAAACAAGTATCTCGGGCAAATATTTGTTTTAAGAACAGTTATAAATATTTCCAAAACCAAAAATTTGTAACGTAAACAAGGAGTTTGCAGAAGTCCTAATACTGAATTTAGGGTAAAGATTCGCCCACTTTCAACTTGCAGTTTGTTGTACACAAAAGCAAAAAAGACCATCGAACTGGGAATACACTTAGCCGTTTTCCATGTGGCGTGAAAGACGTTCAGTTGCGCTCATGGTTTCTGCGCATCCTTGCTAGACAGGCAAACTCACACACTATGTCATATATTGAACGCGCACTAAGTAATAATTAACAACTATCCACCGCAGTGGAGGTGGCTAGCGGTGAAATATACTGAAATATACTGAAATATCCAACGCTAGCCACCGACACTGAGGTGAATAGTTGTTATAACATAGCGCGCACTAGTCCTATCTAAATCCTATTGAGCCATCATGAACAAAAATCATGAACAAAATCTTTTTTTACGATGACTACAGAAATTCACGCGCGCTCATTGGCTAATTTTTATTGTCCATATGCGGACAGACACATAAATTTAGAATTCATGCGACGCGTCAGCGACCGAGAGCGGGCAATTTGACTATTTGTTATCGTAAAAAACAAATTGATGTCAGTTTTTAATGCGTCTGTCCTGTTATTGACAATGAATTTCGTCATAACATTGTCTAAGTAGTCTGCGGATCCACTCGGCTATCGCCTCGTGGATCCGTCGGGTTTAGTGCAAGTTCCTTTGTTTAATTAAGTTTCGGCAATGTGAAGATTATTCTGAACAATCCTAATCCTACCTCGGAGCCCTTTGACTTTGCCCGGGCAAAGCTGTTTACTTCGACGTGAGATTTGACTTTGCTTGTACATTTTCATGCACTATTTGTACTTTGTTTTGGCTACGTTTTCATTACAATCAGGGGGGGGGGGGGGGGTAATTCGAAATAACGCGAATTTTACCATTGACATTTAAGAGACAGTTAAGGACCATACTTGACGTTTTGGGGGGATGCGTTGCTAAGGATGTAATAGTCAAGTAATTTGAGAGATTTTGGCATTATTTTGGTCAGTTTCAAACTTTTGTGAACCAGTGACCCTAAATATGACGTCATTATGTCGCGCCCATGGTCACGTGACCGATAAAAGAAAACTCTAAATGTTTCTACGTGCTACATAATTTGGGTATTTAATCAGTGGTTTGATAATTTGTATTCATTTTTGCATCCTCCTAAGCATGGGTTTCTTTTTATTTTGAAAAATGCTCTTTTTAAAGAGATAAACGATATTGAAATACCCATAACATTTTCAAACAAAATGTTTTGAAAAAACCAATGCTTAGCTATATTCTGTATTTTGGGGTAAACTGTGTCACATAAAAAAATATTAATTCAATTTAAAATCCGCCGAAAATTTAGCGTTTTTGCCCAACCGGAAGTCAGTTCCTTTAAGCATGCGCGGTTGATCTGTTTCGCGCTGTGAATGAGCAAGATCTTTGCGTGCTAGTTGTACGCGTCAGCTTTTGACTTAAGAATAAAGTTTATGCAAGAAAGCTCTCTTCTCTGGTATCGAGTTGATTTATGAGTTTCTTAGAACAATGCACAATGCTTAATCATAACCAATTTCTGCTTTCGATTGATTCTTATTCTTTCTACCTGTTTGTCAAGTTTGCAGAAGTTTTAATTTTGAAAGGAAAAGCTGACGCGTACAAGTAGCTAATTTGCATAGTGGAGCGCGTGCACTTTCATGTCCGAGTCGGTGTCAAAAACTTGAAAAATATTTTTTCGCCATCTTTTGTGCTGAGATGCTGCAACAGTTTTCGCCAACGCTATAAAGCTACTAACGTCTTTTGTGTTTCTTCAGCAAAGTGAAATTTTATACTGGGAAAATAAATTAGACAAGGAGTTTTTAGAACTCAAACAACAAGGTTGGTCAAAGAAAGCGATACCGTAACTTTGCTGATTATCTCTGTTGTCTTCCGATATTTCCAGCTGAACTTTCTCTTCCCTACTTTCCTTCCCGACATGAATCAACCCATGTTTTTGTAATGTTTTGTATTTTAATTTTTTTTTGGTTTAGTTTTGTTCTTTTTAAAGTTTTAAAACGACTGTAATTAAAACAATTAAGAGATTGTTGTCAAATTTTCCAGGTCGGCGAGTGGTTTTCTGGTCAGCTCACGATATGATGACGTCAGTCACCGGAAGTGACATTTCACTTCCTTAGCAACGCGCGAAAATCCGTCAGTGGGCCCTTAAGCGTTTTCGTTCAGCTGTTGCTTAACTGATTGTGGCGTGTTACGATAATAAAGACCTTTGTTTTCCTCCACCGTGCATCGTGAGAACTAGTTGTAGTCAATCAGAAATAAACTTGTCAGTTTAGCGCTCAAGTTGTTGTCGCCATGTTATAAAAGAATTGGTCCATGCTTTTAGCTGTGCGTATATCGCGTTTTGGATGCACTTGGGAAGTTTGGAGAGTACTCAAGAAGCTAGAGAACTCTTACGCTTCTTTCGTGCTCTCCAAACTTCCCGCGTGCATCCATAACTCGATATACGCACGCTATTAATTATAAAATATAACCCACCCATTAATTTTT
>JAHPZR010050116.1:10000-16177 GCA_019787425.1 Platygyra sinensis | reverse complement strand
CGAGAGTTAATTGACGAAAGGATATTTTTACCATTGCCATAAGAGAAAAAAAAATCGAAAGTCAAAGTACTGAGGAAGCAGATTTTGTTTTTAGTTAACAGTCTTCCCGTAAAGTTGGCACAAAGATACTGGCTCGTTCTTCTTCTTGGAAAAATCTCTTCTAAAACTGGGAAATTCCTAATTACACGCTCTTGAACATACCTTCCACGTACAGGCATGAACCTAAAGAACCATCGACATGACATCGCTGGTCCAGATCACAAATTGACGTCGCTTTTGTCTCTCTCATTTGTTCTTACGAGAGATCAAATGGAACCATGCTATCACCCGATACGATAAACTACGCACCTATTTTTTCAAGGAGACACATTTTAAACACAATACAGTTGGCGTGACTGTGTTTTAGCTATACTTTTGCTCGCTGCTATGATGCTTGAAAACGGACTGGGTATTGTTTTATTTTAACTGATTTTAAGAGTAATGTGTTTTGGTTTCATTTCTAATCAACCAAGTGTATCCACATTACATTGTGAACTGGAAAAAGTTGTTTTGTTAATAAGTTATTCCAACATTTGTGTTTATTGGGTTTGTGTAAAGTCGAGAGAAGCAATGGTTCTCGGCTTACCACTTGCCATGTGAACAAGTTTGTGCTTAGTTTAGTCGCCTTCGGACTGCGACTGAGACAGCTCGAGGTATCTTTCTGAATCATTTTTCTAAAAAGAAACGGCGTGCAAAGCGTTCTTCTTCCTGCTTCTTGAACCTGTTCAATACCTCGGCCAGAATATTATCTTTTTCCCAGTCCACGTAAAACAGTATCGCTAGATTCGGAAAACTGCCGCCATTTTTAAAACACAGAGGGAAAAACTGTGTAATGATTGCCCGATCGAATGTTCCCGGTCCGGGTCACGGCGCAGCAGCGAGCAAAGTAATAGACTTAATTAATAGAACGTCCTTTAATGCATTGCCTAGCACGAACCACATGAAATGCGAGAATAACTGGGGTTATTTAGCATTATTGAATGAGGCTGAGTGGGATATGAAGAATTCTGCAGATGAGGGAGGGTGTATAATCCACGGAGGCCGAAGGCCGAGGTGGATAACCCCCGCCGAGATCTGCAGGAATTCTTTCATATCCTACGAAAGCCCGAATTCAATATTTGGCTTTATTACTCATTCAAAATGGTTCCCCGTTCTTAAATGAGTTTCGCCATTGTCGCGGTTGGTTGTGTGCCGCGCCCCAAAAATAACACTACTCCTCCCTGGAAAATATTTTGAAGGAATAGTAATATCATAATATATGATACCTACCATACCAAGATAGAAAGCCGTGGAGCCACCAAAGATGTGTTCGTTAACTTTGATGATAGTAACAGTGTAGCATGTAACACCTCACAAACCTGTGTTCAGAATGAGCGCAGGGGACTTGGCCATGGGGGCTAATAGAACGCCAGCCTTCTCCACAGGCTTTTTGGTGCTCTAGTGGACGCTGAGAATATACGTACCGAGCCCCCCTGGGTCAAACCAAAAAGCGGTACATGGATGTCATTTTTAAAAACGAGCTGAAGTAAATTGTTTTTCAACTAAGCTCGTCTAATGGGTTCTCAGTGTGTCTCTTTACCGCCGCGTTAACCACTGAAGACGTTTCCTCAGTAAGAACTGATCCGAACTCAAACTGTTAAAAGCGTCATTTTCTCATTTTTGAAGAGTAAAATTTCAAAATGCAGACTGATTGAGCGAAATAATTTTTTAAACTTCTTTACATTGCTTTAATCTTGCCCCTGCGAAGGCTATAAAACAGTACAGGTGGATAGATCTTATTGCATGATTACGGTCAGAACTCAGACTTACACCGGGGGATGCCTCGGTATGTAAAAATTTTACCAGGTATATCTGGCGCATTTATGCTGTGGCTAATTGGCATACATTTTGCATCTATACATTGTTGCAGCTTTTTGGTACTTCGGAGAGAGGTTTTGTTGGTGAGATCATAATCGGATGACATCATTCATGAGGGCTGTTGGTAGGAACAGACTGAGAAAAATCAATTTATTGTACACAATATGCAAGAGTCGCACGGTGAGCTTTCACATACTTTAACTCAGCCATGCCAATAAAGACTCAGTTTTTTTCAGTTTTTTGCTTGAGTGGTAAGTTTTTAAGGCTCCTTGGCATCAAAAGCAGATTTCTGGTGTGTTTTGCAATATTGTGACAATAACTTGATTTTTCTCGAGTCTGTCCTACCAACAGCCCTCATGACATGATGTCATCCGAACTTACTGATCTCACCAACAAACCTCCTCTTCACCGAAGTACAAAAAGCTGCAACCAATGTATGATGCGAAATGAATGCCCACTTAGCCGAGCAGCCATACATGGCGCCAGCTATTACCTGAGTAAAATTTCTACATACGGGGGCGGCGGGGGGAGCGAGGGGAGTCATCGGTTGCGCAACGGCATGAGCTTCCATAAAAGAGCGGAAAGTTACATAGCATTAAGCATAGATAACATCTATCCACCTGTACTGTTTTTAATAGCCTTTGCAGGGCAAGCAAATTAACAGCAATGAATAAGACGTTTAAAAAATTATTTCGCACATCAGTCATCTGCATTTGAAATTTGCGTGCTTCAAAAATGAGAAAATGACCGCTTGAACAGTTTGGATTCGGATCAGTTGTCTTAACTGAGAAAACGTCCTTCAGTGGTTCGCGACAGGCGGTTACAGAAGTACCACCGAGACCCCTTAGAGCGAGCTTTAGTTGAAACAATGTATTTACTGCAGCTGTTACACATGACATCACTGTACCTGCGTTTTTGTGTGACCCAGGGTGCTTCGGTAAGTCCATAATATACTCAGCGTCCACCTAGAGCACCAAAAGCATGTGGAGACGCTGGCGTGCTTCACAGGTTTAGCCCCCATGCAAAAAAACGTCCTCATGAGCATCATTCTTGAATCAGGTTTTGGTGAGGTGTTACCATGCTACACTGTTTACTATCATCCAAGGTAACTGCGCGCATAGTTGGGTGGACGTGACACGGCGACTTATCTTGGTATTGGTAGTTCTCATATATTTATATATTACTATTCATCTCAAAATATTTCCGCCGAGCGACGGGTTAGTGTAATTTTTGGTGAGCGTCGCGAAAACAACCAGGCGAAATGGCGAAACTGCCTTTCAGAACGGGGAAAAACATTTTGAATGAGTAAGTAAAGCAATTATTAAAAAAGGGGGACATTCGGGCGTTTCGTACAGGACATAATGAAAGGGAATTCCTGCAGCTGGGCTCGAGGGTGGTTATCCACCTCGGGCCTTCGCCCTCGTGGATTAACACCCTCCTCAATCTGCAGAATTACTTCATATCCCCACCTCAGCCTCAATTCAATAATTGCTTAAATAACCCTAAGTTATTCCCGCATTTTCATTGGTTCGTGCTTATGCCAATGGCGTAAAGGACGTTATTATTATTAGCGCTCTATTACTTTGCTCGCTGCTGCGCAGTGAAACGGGGCGGGCCGACGTCGCATCGGTGTCAGTCATTACGTCGAGGTGTGTTCCCGTGCTGTGTTTTAAAAATGGCGGAAAGTTTTACAGATCTAGATACTGTTTTTACGTGACTGGGAAAAAGATAATTTATTCTTGCCGAGGTATCGAACAGGTTCATAGCAAAGCAGGAAGTAAGAAAGGGGGGTGAAGCCGTTTCTTCTTTTAGAAAATGGATTCAGAAAGATACTCGAGCTGATCCTCATCGGCACACACGATAACAACGACTCACTCTGAGACTAAACTAAGCACAAGATTGTTTCATGGGCAAGACCTGGTAGGCCTAAGCCGAAGAGAGGGCAACACCATTGCTTTATCTCGAATTTAACAAACCCCCAATTAACAAAATGTTTCTGAGATTTAACTTATGTAAAAAAAATCAACTGTTTTCCAGTCGTCAAAATAACTGTTGATACACTGGTTGATGTCAGAAATGAAACTCAAAACATTACTTCTTAAAATCAGTACAATAAACAATACCAGTCCCGGTTCAATGCAGAGCAGCGAGCAAAGTATAGCTAAACACAGCTCACGGCCAACTGTATTGTGTTTAAAATGTGTCCCTCTTTGAAAAATACGGTTGTTAGTGTTATCGTATCGTGTGTGACATAGCATGGTTTCCATTGATCTATCGAAGAACAAATGAAGAGAGACCAAACCGGACGTCAACTGTCGATGATACTGACAGCGATGTCATGAATCGATGTCGTTAGGTCTCAGTGCCTGTACGTGCAAGTATGTCAATGAGGCGTGTAATTAGAAATTCACAGTTTCTTATTGAAGATGATTTTGTCAACAAGACAGAAAGAGCAAGTTATCTTTGTGCCCAACTTTACGGGGACGACCTGTTTTTAAACTAAACCAAAATATGCTTCCTCAGTACTTTTGACTTTCGATTTTTTTTTTTCTCTTATGTGTGCAATGGTAAAGATCCTTTCGCTCAATTAACTCTGGCATCTTTAAATCGTCATAATTTTTTGATGGGTGAAGGTAACAAAAAAGCGGCTCGTGTCTTTGTAATCGACTTTGTATCTTTCAGGTTCTTAAGACTACTTCGCTGCGAACCAACGAGCTTTACTATTGTATCGCTTTACAACATCAACGGATGCGATACTTGCAACTGAACACTAGTGTAGCCAACACCCTAACAAAGCCATGTACAGCTGGTCCAGTTAATGGGCCGACGTGCGGGTGCTACTTTTGAGTAAGCGGACATCTACTCACGCAAACGATCCTGCGGAACAGACAAACTGCCTTCTCCTACTGTGGCTCTACTTACTCTCTCCTCCCGGGGAACTCAGTTGGGTATTGTGCATTCTCTTGCCGGAGGCAGCAACATCGCACCGACTGATATTGAACTGCTTGATAATGAAGATCCTCTGTTTATTGGACCCTGTTCCACTGCAGGTTCTCGGTCAGCGGATGACGATCGAAAATGGCGGGCAGGCAATAAACCTAGGTCGGGGAGTTAAAAGTGCATTGCGGCTCCAGATTCCGTTCCTCCGCCCAGTACGCCGCTTTTTGCGAACCGTCCCTACTGACCAAGAGCCTGGTACATTCTATACTGATTGGATTCTTGACATTTCTGAACTGTTTATGTTTATAGATTGGTATTTGTAAGAAGACGTGATTTTGTAATCTAGAATTAAAGAGCGTTGGTTCTTGTTTCTCGTCATCTTTCGAAAATAAAATAGGCTAATTAACAGGTGCAAGCGGGGGGCACATTAAAGGATTTATACTACAAATGACATTTGAAAATAAAATTATTTTAAATTTCAATTTCACTGATTTTCACCGAAAGAAAAAAAGCTTTTGGGAGCTGTACCTTTTACCACAATAAGTAAAACAGCCTATAAAGCACAAAGAAAAGTCAAATCTTATTACACACGATATATATTTTGTTGCTGTACTGAGGAGCTTAGCTTTAAAGATTTTATAACTTTTCTGTACCGACGTTTTTAATTAATGTTGCAAAGGTGCGTACGCTAAGAACTATGGATAAATGTACCAGCCGCCATCTTTTTTCCTACGAAAGATTTAAAAGAATTTCAACTATCACGAGTAGCGTAAATCCTTAATTGCTCTACTGCTTCAAACGATTACTCGTTTATTGCATTAACGAAAATTTGGCTACTCTTAGTCATCGCAGAGAAGTGATTTTCTCAGTCATAGATAAGCTACCAAATATCATATACATGACCGACAGCTGCAAGAGGTTGTGATAGAAGCGATCGTGTTGTACATTTCCAACAAAATCAGGTGACATAACTGCTCAAGATAGGAATTCCGAATGACTGAAAAAAAAACCTAAACCGTCGAGACAGGGAACTAATAACACATTGATATAAGGTTGCTCTTGAGTTAAAGTGAAATAGTCGCAAATACTGATAGAAAGGTCCCTGCACTCTTGAGAATAAAACAAATGATAGAGTTATAAAGTTATCATGGCAATCGAATTTGTGATTATACAATTTGAGATAGAATTGTCGAAATTTGAAATTATTACCAAGTATAGTTGACGTTTGTCAGTAAGTGAAGCCAACGAAAAAACCCGGGCGAAAATCAATGTACAAAGCTGAATGTATATCGCTCACTACAGAGGATCTCAACTCAAGGTACGACCCAGCAATCAATACAC
>JAHPZR010050116.1:0-2500 GCA_019787425.1 Platygyra sinensis | reverse complement strand
GGCTAGCGCTCGAAACGCCAGCTTTCGAATCTCTTTATGGTGGCCAATTCACATTAATATATAGATTTAGGCCAGCCTAAAAGCGTAGCTCCTTGGCCGGGTTGTTCAGTGTCCGATTGAGCTAACCCAGGAAAAGGTAGAATGTTGATTTGAGTTTTGTAACTTTGCGGTGAAGTTTTCTGTTTACTAGTAAAGGGGGTAAGTTTCTAAAGAAACTATGGTGCTGCGTCGGTGGGAGTATAACAGGATAATTTGGTATTATCAACTGAGTTGTTGTTGGTCTGCTCTGTAAATTGGTCAAGATAGCTCTATTTATATACTTGAGATAATACTGGGTTGAGTGTATGACGTCATCAGTCATCTCATTTGCATATTTTACACATTTTTCAAACTTAAATATCTCCGGAACTAATGCAGATATTTGCAAACGGTAAACGGCGTTTTTATTCTTTCATGGAGTTCTATGCGATACGCCTAAAATATCAAGGGGTAAATATTTAAAAATTCCCTCAAATTACACTTATAAAGGCTTGTACCGTTTAAGAGAATTTTCAATGTGGGTCGCAACCTCGTTTCCAGGGTCGTAGTGTAAATCCTTAAACGTATTCACGTGTACATGAGCGCCAACTTAAAGTTGAGGAAATTCCAACCACCTTGTTAACAGATTTTAACTTAAATGTAGAAGCAAACTATTAAAAAAAGCAAATACAACAAATCAACACTCGAGCACCAAAATATAATGCTACGTGAAAGGAGTCAGGGGTATTCCGAAGTAGGTTAAATGAGTACAATTATGCGATTTGGTTTGTATCTTCTGCTGCTCTCTTACAAAGTAACTAGCTTACTGCATGTAACACTTGTTATTATACATTGAACTCTCTAACTCTTTTCTGATTGGCCGAAAGGGTACAGTGAATTTTCGAAAACAGCGCCCGTGACGTCATAACTGCAGATTATACAATAATCATGTCAAGGACACTCAAGGTCACGGGTAATCATGTCATGAATGACTGCGGTGCATGATTTCTAAAAGTAATCATGTCAAGTTCGCGCGCTTTCTGTTGCTTGCCGTCAGTGAAGAAGCAAAAACGTGACTTCGATTTTTTTTTTCGTTCGATGCATGATAAAACAATTATAAGATTCGGTTTTTGTGATACGCAGAATAATCAAGGTCTCGGTAAGGGTTATCAGCCTCAGCCGTGGACTTCGGCTGATAACCCTTACCTCGACCTTGGTTATTCTGGATATCACAAAAACCTCATCCAATAATTGTTTATAGTAACAACTTGCACTCGATAAAATAATGATATTTATTAATATTTCAGTAATTCCAGGTCTTCTTCTGTGGTGGACAGGAAGAGAAATGAGTGCTAAACGGCTTTATTCCATTCCGGCTTTACTTGCCCTGTGTCACGTGATCCATGAAGTTACTGGTCAGCAATGCAGCCCTAGCGAGCAGAAACGCGAAGTTTCCATACTTGGTATGATGCTACAGGGGCACATCTTTAAAAAGATCACAGGTGCAACATTGGGTAACATATGCTTGCAGGAGTGTTATCGTGACATCAGATGCCAGAGCTTTAACTTCGTCATTTACCAAGACATATGTGAATTGAACAACCGCACCAAGGAAGCGAGGCCTGAAGACTTCGTTCCCAACTCTGGCAGATATTACTTTAAACGAGACTGGGGAAGAGGTGAGTTTTATGCAACTGGGAAAAAACTTTATGCCAAGGAATGATGTTATTTATATCGATAAATTGACCTTTTGTAGTCAAGGCACATATTTGTTAATTCGATGGTTTCCTTTCTTGTGATACAACAGTCAATCATGTTAAAGAGTGTTATCTGCTCGCCAGTGTAAAAAATTGGTCGCATTCTCAAATATTCCCCTTTGCTTTCACCATCACAGCGAGTATATCTCTAGGCGAAAACATTTTTCCCTTCCTCCTCTCTCTTATCGCCACTTTTGGGATCAAATTTCTTTTTTTTTCGTTTACAGCCGTGGACCGTATTTTTCGACCCACCTTTGCTGAAAAAGATAATTTAATCACCATGGACATTGTTAATTAACTTTTACTTGAGTTTTTTTTAAAAACCGCCACACAGTATAAGTGGTCAAGAAATTGCAATTCACGAATTGATTATTTTTTCCACACCATATCATCTCCAGCGATCCCACAGAGAGCTCCCGAATTCAGTTCCGTGCAATGTTCTGGCACATCAGTAATGATGACGGATCACTAACACAAAGATAAAAAAAAAACATTTTGCATTTTTTTTAGTAATGCTTGGTTCCATCCCTAAATTGCCCGCTAAAACGTGCAAAGAAATCAAGGCCAGCGAAGGAGGACAAGCGGTCAGCGGCCAATATTGGTTCGATTCTATAATACCCGGGGAGACTGTACTTGCTCACTGTGACATGAAGAAGGAAGGTAAGTTGAAAGGGAAAGGAGAGGTTCGAAACCTCAAAACGTCTTTGAAATCGCGTGGTCTGGAA
>JAHPZR010050114.1:5000-7500 GCA_019787425.1 Platygyra sinensis | reverse complement strand
AGTATTTCTGTTTATTTCTGTATTATTATCTTTCTAAATAAAAAAATAAAGCAGGCAAAGCTCTTGCAAAATAGAATAGAATAAACGAGAGCTAGCAGAACAGTTTATATATCAAGTACTAGCATTGCCCCATCCCTCCCTTAGCCTTTGATTTACATAGTAATAATTAACGAGGATATCGTGACTCTTTTAATACGCAACGTTTGCTCCAGTTTTATCATAGAACGTTGCCGATGATAAGCACAAGCAGATCCTGTGTGCAAAAATAAACTTATATTCTTGTTCTTTCGTCCTGTGTGATGCAGTGATGCGTGTAAAAGTATTGATCCGAGGACCATTCACTGATCTCGCGATCGGAGCCATTCCTGTACATTCTTCACTGCAGAAGTTTATTAAATACAGGAATCGCTCCGGAAAACTATGACAGCTGTTTGCTATTTTCAATCTCATATTTTGCTCCAGAGAAAAGCAAAACAGGCTTATTATAGTTTGTCAATCGACTATAACTTTGTTTTGGTGTTCTGAGGCGTATCTCCCAAAGAAACAGAAGGAAGTCCAGTGTTTAGTTGTATACAGAAGAAAAAGTGACAGCCAATCAGCAATCGGAGCTATTCCTGTGCAGCGGTTAAATACAGGAATCGCTCCGAGTCCTAGTCGACCAAGTCGCGTTTGACAGGAATCGAGACGGCCATTGCGTCTCCTTATCCACACAAACAATTCATTTTCCGGGATGTAAGTAGATAAATTTGCCTGCCTTAATTGCTTTTTAGCTTCTTTATGCACATATCAACGATTATCGCGTTTTTAGCGGCAATGAACACAACAAGAGAGCAACGCGAGCGGCTTCATGACCCGGGCTTCATGATTGCCCTAAAAATAAATACACGAAACGTTTGAGATATCATGAGAACGGTGAAAAGCGTCACTTCGAGTCAAGCATTAACTCATTAACTAATTACTATTTTTATCATCCAATTACAGGTCGGAGCCATTCCTGTATTTAACCGCTAGTAAGCAGCGATGTTTCTTCTTAAGGGCCCAAGGGCAAGATTGCTGACAAATGATTTCAGTGATCTCTAGCTGAAGCCGCTTCGAAAACCACTGTCATTTGCAAACAAGATTAAAGAATCGCCGATACACAAACAACTTGATCTAAACCCCGTTATCCAAACCCACGTTCGGAAAAATCTGTTGCATTATTTAACTAAAGATAGTCACTTAGGGGTGGCTTGTGGGTGACGTTGTAGAAACCAGAAACTGCATGGGACGGCCTACGATGCAAGCTCCTAACGTAGGATCTACAAGAGATCTGATCAGCTAAAAACGTATGATCAGTGACTGAAGACAAACAATAGGCTGCAAGGCTGATACCACGTGATAGACGTTTCCAGACACCAACATGACAGGAACGGATAAAGCAAGTCAGTTCAAAGCACGGAAATTGATATAGTGAACGAGTCATTTTGCAATAATTATGTGTTGATTCTTGGGCTGGTGTGCCATATATTCACTACACAGTGCTGACGAGTCCCAATAAGGACAAAACAGCTGTTCTCGGTTCTTGTCATGTTGGTGTCTCGAAACATCATTCACGTAGTATAAGCTTTGAAGTCTAACGTTGTCGGCACTTTTTAAATCAAAATGCAAAATTAACGTACTTTGGGTTCTGTCCAATCCAAAAAAAGCTGAAACCGTTCCTCCCCGGGCATTTGACAGTTTGCTTTTAGAAGGTGGCAAATTAACTCACTGTGCAGCGGCTGGAGCATAGAAAGACCCCATGGTAAAGCCATGAGAAAAATGCAAATTTCTCACCCATGGGATAGTGTCAAAGTTATCATTGATAGCGAAATGGCAGTGTAATAGCGAACTCTAAAATAATGTGAAAAAAAAAAAATTATGAGTTAAAAAAACGTTTAAAGTTTGATTATGACTGTTATTCGCACATTCAGCGTTTTGTATGAAGGGTATACATTGAAACAGCTTCAACCATGGCAGAAACAAGGTGCACACCAGTCCTCCGCCTAAGACTACAACACTGCGAAAGGCGATGTGTCCGTTTGTTTAGTATAAAAAATGTCGATCAACGTTTTATCTATAAGAGGTTTATATTAAACTTCTTCTAGACCTTTATTCCTAAAGAACGACTCACTACAATCCTTGGTTCTTGCCTCGATTCTATTTCCAATCGGTTAAATCTAGGTAGAAACAATAAACAGTTTACCTTACTTCATCATAGGGTTAATTGGAATTAAAAATGAAAACCGTTCAAAAGAATAATATAAAGGGTACGAAAAAGAAAGAGGATAAAATCTGCAAAGCCACTCGCCAAGATTCGGGTCACGGTAATTTTTTTTTTCAGCAAGATATACAGTTTAATGTTTTACCCAAATTTATAGAGATTTGTGTGGAGATGCCATGCTGGAGCCCATTCGTATGGAATCCAGCATAGCTGGAAACCAACAAAAACATTAGCCTGCGAACAGGCTCCCGGTTCGGTTGG
>JAHPZR010050113.1:0-20660 GCA_019787425.1 Platygyra sinensis | reverse complement strand
AATACATGGTGGGCCAAAATATTAAAGAAATATTTCAACAAAAAGAACTCAATTGGATGTGTAAAACTGCTCAGAAAACAAGAAATTTTATTTATGCTTTTCCGCGCGACAAAATAACTCCCACGAGAGCCAAGAAATTGAATATGCGAAAATGAGTTAATTATCGACTTCGGAAGACAAAACGAAAGCAAATACATCAGAATCCACGGTTCATTCTTGTACTATAACGGCTTACATTAAAAAAAAAAAAAACAACGGAAAATAAAAGCGAAAGACACATGTAAAAATCAATCTGAAAGCAAGAAATCAAAAATTTAATCGCCAAGCGACGAAATATTTACAGCGTTGCGAAAGAAAGATAAAAGTTGGAAATCAAAAAGACCGTAAAAACAAGCCCATTATTTTCACATAAATGATGTTTCAACTGTGCTAAATTAGTGCTCATTTAGTTCTTTTCTCAGCAGGTCTGTAGTGGCTGAATAAGATTCAAATAAAATATTTGAGCGAAGCGAAGAAACTAAACAAACAAACTGCGGAAGTCGCCGTAAATTAAATATGCAGAAATCCAGCGTGCAAACGAAAACACTGTTCACTTTTAATTTCTAAAATTCACAAATAGGCAACCAAATGAAAGAAACCTGACAAGAAGTTCAATTAAAATAAAGTTTCATTCACAATGAGGGGAAAAAAACTTTCTGAAAGCAAAAAACTGACCAAGTTTTGTAAACGTGCTTCCCTGCGTGACCGCATGTTCAGATTATTTTCTTCACGCTAATTAAAGCGAAAGCTTGAGATTTTGCTGCCAACTTTTCGGTCAGTTTATCGGCCATGGCTTTACCAATAGTTCCAAAAGGTCGAATTCATCTTCGAAATAATGTTGTACATTACTATTTTTCTTTACGGAAGTCCAGGAAGCTGCTTTAAATCCCGGCTATAAATCTTCGGTCGGTAAGCAAAACTCACTTGAAAGCGAGCGCACCGATCGTAAGGAAAAGTTTGGCGACTCAGTACACCTTGATCTTCCATTCTGAAGTAGTTTATTTGGCCCAGCGCGCTATGATTACGCAAAGGAAGAAATCTGAAACTTAAACTTGATGTAGTTGACGAAGAAATGAAGAAAAACGATGAACTTGCTTCGACAGAACTTCAAAGGATTTGTTAGCACGCTGCAATAACAAAGTGAAGAATGATCATCATAGACATTACAGTCTCTGCACGAACCATAACTCAGTTCTCAATGGAACGCATTCTCGCGTTCTCAATGGACGCGTTATCGCGTTCTCAATAGAACACGTTCTGAACAAGAACTCCAAGAGCTCCAGCTCACCAGAAATTTTGGCGTTCCTTTGGCGTTCCCGTAGCGTTCTATTTCGCGTTCTATTTGCGTTCCAGTAACGCGTTCCGTGTTAGGTTACTTCTGTCCGGTACTGTACATATAGTGAAAGTGACTGATACTGTACCAGCTTTAACAGTACCTTCCTGTCTGGTAAATCTACTGCTACTTCTCTGTGAGCATGTATCAGATGTGATGTGGGGGAAGGGGACGGGTGGATAAAGCATCAAGGGGATGTATATCGGAAAGTTTAGTTATGCACCAGTCAAGGCAACCTCCCCCCCCCCCCCACTCAGCCGCATCCCCTGCCCCCGCTAACCCAGTTTGAACAGGAATTGCCTCCTCTGTATCTGAACTGGGGAATTTCTCTGCTGGAGACACTGTGTGTTGTATGGAGACAAGGACCAGCTCAGAAGAATTCACTTGCTGCTTTTTAATCTATTTTACCCTTAGTTCTTGCTTGCTATCCCTCTCCTAATTCCCATCCAAAACTTTCACTTGAGAAAGTTTAAGTCCCCGTCTGGTCGTCCAGGACAAGTAGATTCTCCCTTTGGGCAAGCAACTTTCTCTCCTTCCTTGCCCAACAGGCAAGGACCCAAACAAGCTGTTCCCCGACTAAAGTTTTGATAATGATTTTGCGACGAAAAGGTAATCTTTAGTCTCCAGGGTAATCAAGTGTTAACATAAAGCTTGACAAAAAAACAATTTATAGCGTTGTTTTAATTTGTTGATTGCGTGCTGCCTAGCATGTGATCAAAAATTTCTTATAGCCGCATTGGGAATGAAAACACTGTGTTTATTTCTTAATTTTAGCAGTTTTCTGCAAGCATTTTTCAGTTTCTCTGTACAAAACTTATCTCAACAACGACATATTAATTAGTAACCATAGAAATTGTACGCGAAAAACTGAGAAGTTGCATATTTCTACAGCGAAAATGAAGCCAGCATTTTTGATGCTAAAATACAGGTAAATCTCTGTTTTCGGCAAAACATGCAAGTTGGGCACCGCTGCGCAAAATGAAAAGTGTTATATTGTTAAAAAGAAATGGATAAGTAATCAAAATACTTTCATAGTTCCTGGAAGATGATGTAGAATACTGTTTCTTTCAAATGAAGACATTTTCCCTCGACTGAAACTATTTTTCATTCACCCCGGCTGCCAGGAAAGGTCTCAAATGGACTAAATGCCTGGCAGTCAGAAATTTTCACAGAATTTCCACTGAAAGATTCTTTCACACTTCTTAAATGATATTTGATGTTTCTTTAGAAATGTAGAGCGATTCCACAAATAATGTTCGTTTGCAAGATGACAAAATAACTGAGCTTGTGCATACTATAAAATTGCATGGGTCTTTATCCGACTGCCAGCCACGGTCTCAAATAGACTAAATGCCCGGCAGTCAAAATTGTTCACCAACTTCCCACAGAAAGCCTCGTCGAAATGTACTGAGAGTATCTGATGTTTGTTAGGAACAGCAAAGCGATTGTAAAATTTATTTTGGATTTGTAGTAGAGGAATTCTCAGGAATTCTCTGACCTCTTTGACTGCTGGGCATTTTGTCTACTTGAGACCGTGACTGGCAGTGTGATCACACAAGAATTGCGAAAACGTGTAAATTTTGGTATGTACAAGCTCGGAGAATTTGTTCACTACAAATCCAAAATAACTTTTAGAATCGCATAGTATTTCCGAACAAACATCAAATACTCTCAACAAAGTTTCAAGTGTCAAGCACATGCCGATTTAATTATAGTATGCCCAAGCTCCGTTATTTCGTCATCTTACAAACTAACATTTTTGGAATCGCTCTGCATTTCTAAAGAAACATCAAATACCATCAAGAAGTTTGAAAGAATCTTTCAGTGGAAACTCTGTGAAAATTTCTGACTGCTGGACATTTATATTTTAGTCCATTCAAGACCTTTCCCAGCTGCCAGGCATTTAGACACAGCGAAAAAAATGTGCTCTTGCCGGCTTTTCAAAATTCAACACTGTGCCCGCATGACTGTGTCAAAACTGAAGAGGGAAGGCCATTTGTTGTTAATTCTGCGTGTTATAAATTTCTCGCACTTCCCTTCACAATGATTTCGTGGAGCTACACTAGATGCTGGTGAACATTCAAGGAGCCGAACACGATCTTTGACGAACTGAACAAATAGATTCAAGGCTGTATAATAAAGAAGATACTCAACGTCTAATACAGGAACTAGGAAGTGTGTAAACATGAAAGTGATCAGCACTGAGAAGACTACCGTCAAGATCGGTTTATTTCGTTAAAACATGGCTGTAGTTTGATTTCCATGCTTGGGTTGATGAATTATTAATGAGTTTGAAACAGGTTTGAAAACTGGGGCAAGCGGGGAACTTCCCAGGGCAAGCAAAATTTGAGGGTTACTTGCCCAATGGGCAAGGTGAAATAAATATATCTTATTAGGCGTTTTGTTGTGTAGTATCGCTGAGTATTTTTACGAGTTGTGCCGTATTTTGGCAAGCCCGTAGGGCGAGTCAAAATACAAACAAAGAGTAAAATTTCTCAGCGATACTACACAACAAAACGTCTAATAAGAGATTTATTATCCAACACGCCAAATTGGTATGTTTGTGCGAGCGAATTTCGTGGATATTTATTTACAGGGAAAGCGTGACAGAAGTATGCGAAGTGGAACGGAGTTGGCGCATGAAATCCAGCTAACTGATTGGTCAACGGCAGGAAACCTGTCAAACAGGTCCTCTGGAGTACAAATACTGCGTGATATTTGTACTCGTTTTGGGCGTTATTTGTACTCTGCGAAGTGCAGTTGGAGAATAATTTTGAATATTTTTCAAGCCCTGATTTACACATTGTATATGAGTTCGGCAAAAGCTGTAAGGTCTGTCCTGTTGGTACAATTCCCCCATTAACAACTGGAATCTCAGCAGGGCGCAGGTCTGCCAGGTAGGGTAACCCTGTCAGCCGGGGTCGCATTTTGCCACGTAAAAGACTCAAGGTGGGGTAACCCGCCTAGCCAGGGTCGAGTTCATGTTACATTTGCAAGCGTGCCAAAGCGCGCCAAATTAAAAAAAGTAAAAAGCCACAGCACTGAAATGTTGCAGCAAGACCAGATAATGAGAGGAAAAGAACACTGGCCAAAATGCGTTGTTCACCCGCCATTTTCTCTGTTTACATGCCTAGCGACCAAGCAACAACGTCTAGTAACGTCACCCCAGGACCCCGGGGTTGTAAGTTTGCATGTAAACGCAGGCCATTTTTCGACCACGGCCAGGCGGGTTACCTCACCTACCTGGGGTCCCCCACCTCCATGTAAACAGGCCCTTACTCTCACCAAAATTATTTACCTCTATATTTAAAATTGACTTGCATACTTGCAAACGGTTTCCACGGCTTGTTTGAATTACCATGGTTTCAAAACTGCTAATAGATTAACTAAAATACAAATCGAATAAAGTGAAAAATAAACAGCATGTTGAACGAACCTTGGCCAGACGTGCTCTCTTGATGAAGTCATTCAACTTTCGAAGTGCAGCATTCCTGGGTAGGGTTTGAATATCCGCAAAGAGGTCGTTGGCTTCACACTCGAACAATTTTCGATTTTCATCCATTTGCAGCGGCTGATCCCAGAACGACCCGATGAAAACACGAGCAACTTCAGGAGTATTGATAACCTTGCCAAGGGACCACATCAGCGCTCCATACACTCTCATCAGCTGTTGAGTGGTGACCATATCAGCCTTGTTCAGCACAATTCGAATCTTGTCATCGTAGTCACGAAGCACTTCGATGCCACGCTGAAATTCGTCTGAAATATCGAGCTTATGCGCATCAAATAGGAGTATTATCCGATCGCAGCGTTCGGCGAACCATTTTAGAATTCCAGTGAAATCGTATCCGCGAGAGACACTTTGCTTCTCGCCCGAGAGAATACCTGGCGTATCCACTATTGTTATGCTCTCAAGGACGCCGCTTGGAAGTTCGGAACAGCAGAATCTGTTCAGAAACGCATTCCCAAACGAACTGAGAGTACGGAACGGTTTCTTGGGGTCAACAATCAAAGCGTTTCCAGGAATGACCTGTTCGTTTTCGCCGTGCATCACTGCAATGAAACTATCGGTGGTGGGTTCAGGGCCAATTCGGATCCCTGGAAAATCTCTTTCAAGAAGATACCGAATGAACGTTGTCTTGCCAGTAGAGTACTGACCAACTAATAACACCATGGGCTTGGCCACAAAATCAGGTTCGGACATAACCGGCGAGTGAAAATCATTAAAGAGGTAAGCCTCTTCGAGCGGTTTCAAGTTCTTGAAGTAGAGTTTCTTCAAGCCGTCTACGACCGAGTTGAAAACTTGCGGGTTCTTGTGAGCATCGTTCTTTTTCATCCACGTGAACATGGTGGAAATATCTCAAGGCAGAAGATGGTAGAGGTCTGTTGAATGAATGGCCACGAGGACGTTTAAACTTTTGATTTGTTTTCAGCTGAAACGTGTGAAAGGAAACGCCGCCCAGTCGCTCCCTTCCAATCTCGAAGAAAACACATGCGCACTGACCACTTTATAAGTCTCTTCCTATAAAGTGACGTCATCAGCCTATAATTAGTAATTGAGCTGTCGGTAATTCTGTCGGTACCTGGTCGAAAGCACGTTTTGGGAAAAAAAAAACTAATGTGCATTGATGTGTTATATTATTGTGAATTACAAACGTAACTTCAGCAATTTTTGTCGAATGGATGGCACACCAAGGTGAAACAACTGGGACAACAGGTTTCCTCTGGAAGAATTTTGAATCGAAAAATTGTTTTTATGATATTCATTATGACACATTTATGGCCATTTATATTGAAATTTTCCCATTTTTAACATCGTTTTTATTAGTAGAGGGTTTCTGCCACTCCGTAACCCCATTTTCTGTCTGTTAATATTATTAAAACGACTGACAAGCGCAACTTTCTCGTGCACTTTCAATGTAAAATTCTTTGTACTATGTACACAAGTTTTTGGAAATGAGCTCATGACTGACGGGAATTGTTGGTTTAATTCCTTAAAAACATTTCTTGATCTGTTTTTTAATGGCGCGAGTCGGAAATCAAACCCAAAAGTTTCGTTTTCTCCTGGTGATAACCCTTCGACCTTCATTTGCTCCACATCTCTAGAAACTCATGTTCACTGCGCTTCAGTTTCAGTTCGTGACAATGATTAGTAAGCAAAGATCAATCGCCATATTAGAAAATAACATTGTCAAGTATTTTTATTTAAATTTTTATTTGTAACGGTTTTCTTTTCTCATTTTCTTTCCACTCAGCCCCTGAGGAAAAATTGTATTGCAAACCAAAATATAGGGCAATTTTGTTTAAAATTATATCGGAAAATAATTTAGTCCTTTATTCCGTTTTATTTAATTTTGGTCATATCCGCCGTTGGGATCAGTGTGCCGTCTATATTTTGTATTCTAAAATTTCTACTGATCCAGGCCTACTAAAATCCGACACTCTCATCGGGTTGTTGCTGTGGTTATACAGATTTTAATTCCAAGTGGTGCATACTAGCTTGTATCACACTAGGTCAATAAACCGCAATTGCGGATCCAGACCTTGACCTAAGGCGGGTGGTGGGAGTTGTTTTGCTTCCCCTGTTAGCTTTTCTTCTTCCCCCATAACCAGAGCATTAATGGATACAATGTCTTCCCATTTTAGGAGTAACAGAGGAGGCCCGGATTCCATCCGGAGCAAAGGGAGGCTGGGTTGGGGGGGGGGGGGGGGGAGGGTTATACTCTCTAGGATCTGCACCCTATGCGGAATACGCTTCTCTAAACCATGACCATATTTACATCTCAGTACCATCTTATGTGTCCATTTTCAGACTTGTCCATTCGCTTTTTGGCAATTTGTAATGTATATGTAAGAATAATTTTTTAGTTGCTTCTCATTCCTCGCGTGAAGATATACAAGGGATATATATATTGTCGGTACCTTCAGTTCGTGCATTTCCCTTCAAGAGCAAACCACTTTCAGGTCCTTACCCCAAAATCTTAATGACCCAGTTTCGGACTGAAATATGTAACAGGGTGACTGAACAAAACAGGCATGTTAGCTGTTTTGAGAATTTTTAATGAGCCACAAATTTAGTTTTCAATACAATATGGTTGAAAACAAAGTTTATTGTAAATTTCTTAGTATAAGAAAAACACTCTGAGAAATAAAAAGTTGATAGAAATCAGCAATATATTGTTACGTACAAGAATGTCTTATCACACATTTCTTTTTGTATTAAATTCACAACCTAATAAGGAAGTGTTCGTTGAAAGTTGCTAGCCTTCATGATGTAATTAATATTATTTTTCACACACTTAGAATAGTAAGACTTTAAAGTAAGCTCTGTATAATGTATAAAAAAACTAAATTATAAATTAACTTTGATGTTGTGGATATAAAATTTTTGCTTTCATTCATGAAACTTCCTGCAGGTAACGTGCAAGTTAATGTCCACTGATTTCCGCTTTCTGTTCATTCCACAATAGACCATGCCTAGGTTCAAATGGAGGGGATAATTTTAGGACGTCAATTCTGTAGCCGATTAGATCTCCTTTTATATCTCCTTTTAAAAACACTGCAATATGTACATAAAATAATTTGATTACTTATGTGTTTGCTACGATTGTCAAGGAAACCTCGAAAGACACTGAGGAAAACCTATTATTAATTAAAGTTCTAAAATAGAAGGACTCGTGCAGCTTGGAGTGATAGAGGTTATCATACCCATGGAACACCTCAACAGAGCTCTGCTATGTGTTTGCAACAATCTTTAGTTTTTATGCCTTCAGGTCATTGAGTCGTATTAATGACTGGCTATTCATTAGGTTTACTATGAAGGTCTTCTTCAAGCTGTTTAACTTCGTCCAAAATATGTTGATGTTCTTCAAGAAGTTCCTTATACTCTTTCATCTTTTTCTCTCCTCTTTCCTGCAACTCCTGCGTAAAAACAACACAGACGATCAGTCACATCACGTTAAAAATCTCTTCTTTATTGCAGGCCAGCTCTTTAAATATAATTGAGCGTGCAAAAGTCCAGTATTCATGACTTCTATATTTAACCCTTAAGTCTGCGGGTCACTCTTACAGCCATAAGCGAATTTAAACTATAAAATTGTATCTTAGGCCTGGTTTAAACGTCGCATTTTATATGCGCCGAATCAAATACTAATTTTAGTCGACTCGAATGAATACGTTCGGCTGATTTGATTTAAACGTCGCATTGTTTTGCCGAATAAAATTGCTGAGCGCGAGCGACGTGTTTTGAATTCCCATTCGAGCAAACATAAATTATTTAACATAATTTCAATTCGATTCGGCACATGTAAAATGCGGCGTTTAAATCAACTGTCGAACGTCAGTCGAATATTCGACTGACTCGCATCGAATTGAAATATGTCGCATTTAATTGATTTAGACGTCGCATTTTACGTGAATTTAAGGTGGCTAAAAACATTTTCCAGTATTTTCCAAGACTTAGAGTTTTATGGGTCATTATAACCACTCTATACCTGTTAATGCCAAAATCATAGTATCAACAAACTGCCCAATCATTGGTGAACAAGTTGCTGTTAATATTGTGGCCCAATAGGTTACCATAGCAACAATATGACCTGCTAAAAACACCCTTAATTTTAAAAAAATTCTGCGAAGGGGGGTCAGAGCCACCTTAAATTTTCGAAAATTTAAGGTGGCTTTGAACCCCCTTCGCAGAATTTTTTTAAACTTTGCAAAAAGTTGCATCTTACCGTGCTGACTACAATTCGATAATAAAAAATGGGGGTCACAGAGCTCGTTTTTGAGCTATAAGCGCTTAAAGCTGAAATTAAGGGTGTTTTTAGCATGTCATATTGTTGCTATGGCAAGCTATTGTGCCGCAAAATTGACAGCAACTTGTTCACAAATGATTGGGCAGTTTGTTGATACCATGATTTTGGCATCAACCCAAAAAGAGTGGTGATAATGACCCATCAAACTGTAAGTCTTGGAAAGTACTGGAAACTGTTTCCAGCCACCTTAATTTGGCAATTCGATTCGGCGCATGTAAAATGCGACGTTTAAACCGGGCCTTAATTACCAAGGAAGACTCGTAGAATTCATCAGCCCCATGTTGTAGACTTAAAACTATAAGTAATACATGCAATGACGATGTTCAACACTTGTGCTGCCCTCGTAATTATATTTGTAAATGGTTAGACGTTCAAGTCTTCTTGGATAAGGACTATAAATTAATAGCCCCGTCTTCTGCATCTTCAGTGTTGCATGGTTAGCAGGGGACGTTAAAGTTCCCACACACTTGTAGAAAAGAGCTGGGCACGTAGTTCCCGGTGTTGTGGTATGGCCTTGTCTCACAGGTTGGTGCTTCACATGGGGTTCACCTTATTGCCCCTTTCCCCCTTGGAAGAAAAATTACCATGATTATGGCTATGACTATGTTTCCCATACTGGATACATAAAACACTATCTAAGGTATAACACACCTCAATGTGCTTTGCAGCCTGTTCTTCACTCTCGATGTCTATGTTTAAGATCAAAACAAAAATTGTTAATCAGAAAGCGATCTTGCTCAGAGAAGTCCCTGGTTGGTAAATTACTAAATGTTTCCAGTTGTATTTATGATTTTTTTTTTTCTGGATTTATAGTGTTCGCAATTCGCACAGCTGTGCGAAACAGAAACAGAAAAACCAATTACTGGTACATATAAGTAGTAAGAGTGATGATGATTCACATTTGCTGTGGTTCTGCATTTCTGCGCTCAACGATTGGCTTCTGAGGAAACTCGCGCCATTTTTTCATCCAATCAGAATTAAAACCAAAACCAATCGTGACTCACTCGCACACGTTTTCGCGCGCTTCGCGTCAGTGACGTATGTTTACATCGTGTTTTGATTGGTTCATTGTTTTGAGTGTGTCTTTTGTGGTTAACCACAGTGCTAACTTTGATTCTGGTTTTACGACACTACATTGGAAGCCGTTCCATAAGCAATGGTAAAAACTAACCTAAATTAAAAACTACATTTTACCACAATTGCTGCTAATCTCGCAATCTGATTGGCTAATTTGCCGTTGTCGATAAGAGTGCATACCACGCTGCTCGCGTCAATGTGTCGCGCAATGCCTTTTTCGGTCCACAGCATTTTGACCACTGTGAGACGCGTATCGTTGCCGATAAGAGTGCAGTCCACGCTAACCCACGTTCGATTCGTGAAATATATATACCTACCTCTCTTATCATAATCATAAATCTCCACACCACTTTGAACGCCTCCGTCTGTAGTCAAACTCAACCGAATTCCTCTTGTTACAATAACTTCCATAACATTTTCAGTATTGCTGTTTTCCTTCTGATCCTCAGGAATCTCTTCTCCTTTTGCATCGTGTTTATTCTCCGGAGAACTGTCGGTAACACCCCTAGAGGGATAGTCTGTTTCGGAGTCGACGCTCTCTATATCTAGTTTACCATACAAATCATTCTTGTTGTCAACCAATGCTGGAGTCTGGTTGGGTGTGGTCCCTTTATAAGGAGGCATGGGATTTTCCGTTAAAGCTTCTGCAGCAACATTTGTTGTGGTGTGAAGTGGAGGTGATTACACCGGCAGTCAGTGGACCGTTCTTTGTTCCTGGATGACTTAACTCTGGAATATTCATTGGATTAAAGTTTATAACAGCAGGTACAGCTGTCTTATTGGACGTGTGGGAATGCCGTACAACTGCTTTAGAGTTTCTATTACTGTAGATGTATGGCACAGGGTAAGCTGGGTTCTGTTGTTTAGCGTGTGTCGTCAGACCAATGTCTGATCTGATATATGGAAGTGGAATCAATATGGGCCTGGTATTCTTCCTAGGCAGGAGAGAAAAAAAAAGAAAAAATGACCATGATGATTTAGATGCAGTTTTGAGCGACTTGTAGATTAAAACTAAAACAGTTCTAAATTATTAGCTCTTGAATCCATGCACGATAGACATCTCCAGCTCATAATTTAGTTGCTGAATACAAGTATGGCTTTTGGCAGGCACTTTCTTGAGGGTGTTTCTAACAAAACAAGAATTGAAACAACAACAACATAGCGCAGACAAAGCAGTTTAGTCAATAACAGGCCAATAAATATCAGCACTGACACTTACTCGACTTGGTTCACCTCTGATTCAGATTGGAAATGGAAACCATTTTCCTCATTCTTCGTCTTCTCAACATAATTCGTTTCATCTGTTTCTGCCTTAACAGTAATTTGTTCTTTCGCTGTCTTCTTGGCATGGTGGTGTTGATTAATCTTTGGAGTTCTTTGAAAAACAGTGAATTGTTATTAACATTTGCCACAGAAAATTTTGCACGTCAAAATTATGGCAGTTCCTTTCACTGTGTAGACCACTAAGTCAGGGAAGAAGCTAAGAGCGCTAGCTGATGGCTAACTTCACTGGCTGTAAGAGAGTGTATTGCCTGAAGGTGAGCAGACCTGTACACCTTCATACTGTAAGAAACTAGCACAACACTGCTCATTTACCTCAGAGGCACTGGTGCAGAAGTGTTGATATACTGAACTGGTCCTCGGTTTGTCTCTCTTCGACTTGGATACAGCAAACTGTATAGTGACTCCAATTTCCCCTGGATACATAGCATATACCAAAACAAATTTCAACTTTGGTGAGCCATTCTAATGGAACATCACATGTACATAGAATTATCATATACGTGCAAGGAGTAGAACATAGCAGGCACAAAATACAAGTTCGACAAGATTTATATTTATTAACTAGTAGTAATCAAAGATTATTGCCTGATTTCATACCGTGAGGGACTAGGTACGAGTCTGTTAATTATGGGATTAGCAACTATTGATCCCCATAGTCAGAAAGAGCACACCGAGATTCATAAAATCCCCAAGTTTGGTGTTAATCAGGCTAGTCTTGACTGAGATACAGGCATTTAAAAACGTAAAAAATTTACAAAGAAATGTATGGAAAACCGGACAAATGCGGACAAAAGTCCGGATTTGTCCGGTTTTCCATACATTTCTTTGTAATTTTTTTACGTTTTTAAATGCATGTATCTCAGTCAAGACTAGCCTGATTAACACCAAACTTGGGGATTTTATGAATCTCGGTGTGCTCTTTCTGACTATGGGAATCAATAGTTGCTAATCCCATAATTAACAGACTCGTACCTAGTCCCTCACGGTATGAAATTAGGCAATGAGAGTGCGTTCGACGCCGTATAAACGCCATGGTTTATACAGATACCTTAAATGATTTCCCTAGCTGACTTTCAACCTCTAAAAACCAACTTTTTCAACAACCGGGGGTTTTTTTACAGAAAAACATTTCAGTGACAAAATCCATGCCAGTCTGATAAAGACTACGTTGCGTGACGGCGCCAGTTTCCGTAGACTCACAAGTTTAATAGGACTACGCTATTTACATCAGCTTTGAAATTTCGTGCTAAATATTGTCACATTGACTTGTAATGTTTAAGCGCAAAAGCTAATTTGTAAAAGTATATTTTTTACGAAACTTCTGAGAAGGAAGTTCAGATATAACTCAGTAAACATTTGCAATCGTGTGCTCGTTCATCGCGTAAACAAACTCCGCCGTGCGACTGATTCGAGTATTTCCCCTGGCCTGATTAACAAAGTACACAGTATTTACATTTCCGTTCCCTGGTTCAGGTTCACTCTTATGGATCTTTCCTTCAGAGTACTCTTACACTGATTCCAAATAATATTCGACCAGATACGACTGATCTTTTCTGTCGCAATTGGAACTAAATCAACAAATGCAATCAAATACAACCCGGGAATTACAGCTGTTTTATGAACATATAAAATAAACAAGCTCCTCGTGAGCCCGAACGAACGTTTAAATAACATCATACTCGAAAGGACTATTCAATATAATACTACTCAGCCTCAAAATTCCACGGCGAAAGAATCCAACGCTATCTCTGAAGCCCCGGCCAAACGATCGCAACATGCCAACGCAACATATCGCAACATTGTTGGGCGCAACATGTTGCGTGCGTTTGGCCACCCTGATGCGACATGTTGCGACATGTTGCGACATGTTGGGTGTTGTTGGCTCAATTTTGAAAATGGCCAAATTTGAGCCAACAACACCCAACACGTCGCAACATGTCGCAACAGACGGACCAAAGACTACATTGCCTGCTCACGTGCTTACATGTTTGTCACATGTATTGTCACAAGTCTCACTTATGATCTGATGATACCAGTTTACTGGCCGTGACCATAGTTAATAAGTTTGCCGTGACATGCCCCTGCAAAAATTAAGCTGGGTGGCCATTTTTGTGCTCTTACAGGAATGTGGGGGTTTCAGACTACAACTTACACAGGGCAACTAACTCCATAGTCACGCAACAAAATTAGGCTTGCGTTCCACTTCGTCGAACGCAAAAAGTTAATCTCAAAGTCAAAGGGCTTCACATCAGCATATACAAGCTGAAACAATGTCGGGTATCCTGACACATTTACACTCAAACTAGTTTCACCCAATAACTGTAACCACTTGCAACTTGCATCTAGTTACATTTAATACCCCGGCTTTCTGTTTGCATGGGCCAAAATTCAGCCCGCATCATATACTGTTGGTTTTATATTCCCTGGTTTAAAAATTACTGTTCATTTTGTTCCTCGCATAGTTTCTGACGGCAATTCACAGCAGTGACCAATAGGAATGAAAAGGAAAGCATTTCTAGGAGAAGAAACTTTAAAACCCTGGGAAGACACTTGTTGCCACGAAAAAATAGAAGAAAATTGTTGAAGCTTCAATAAAACCGTATCATGAAAATTTATCAGTTTTAGTGAGAATTGTTTGAAACCATGTTCCAATCCCATCTGGAGGAGGACTGCAGTTTGGCTGATGACAACAGCAGTGGCATTAGTGTTGTCAGCAGCAAAGACAACAACAATGATGATGGTAATGACAATGAGAATGCAACCAATGGTGTATGAAGTGGGCTGAATTTTAATTCTTGTCAATAGATCTCTGAGATTAACTATAAAACATTACACAGTCACGTTAATTTGTTCTTGTTTGCTTACATGACACACTCGCTGGTAAACTTCCCCAATCCCAGCAAGCTCTGCTTGAATACTCTTTTTCTCGACATCAGACATAATTTTGCTGTTTTTGGATTTGAGTTCCACTGATGGTGAAACAATATCATCCTCAAAATCACTTTCCAAAGGCCTGTTTGGAGGGGTTGAATAGACTGACCTCCTGTCGATAATAAAAAATGTCAATAAACATGAATCAAGATGGCTTTAGATAGGACAAGTCACACATCCTTACTACCAATCAAAAGTCAAGTTTTGGAGCAGGTCTTAGTCAGTACTTTGCCTGAAAAATGTATGGTTGAAACAAGAAATAAAAAATTAAATATAAATGAATTTGTTGCCTTTCGTAAACATAACTTTAGTTTGTTTAAAATAATGTAAGGTCCAAAAACTAGCTCCCTCAATTTATTGCTTCCTGAAAACTAGTTTATTGCCAAGAGTAACAGTGAACACCCTATGTTTAGTAATTCAGTCCACAACGTATCTTAGGCAGTGGCTATCAAGGTGTAATATAATCAGCCTAACTGGTAACAAGGTTTCACAACACCTACCTTGCCAAATTTTTCAGGTTATACATTGTAGAAGTTCCTGGTGTAGGGGATGGTGGCTCAGTTGAGCGGCACAATCGTATCATTCTGGGCTGGGCATGCTAATGAACACAGCAATATAATCTTGATCAACAATTCATCAGAACAGGCCCTGGATGTTAAGCTTGCGTAGCATGGCGGTTTAAGCAATTTGAACACAAGTGCACAAAGCGGGGAAGCAGAAATAAGGAGCCCCAAAGCTGCGAGGAGCCTGGGAGAGATCTTAAACGCCAAGCTACGCAGGCTACTGGTTGTTTGAAGGGTGGATAACGTTATCCACTGAATAAATCACTCTCCAGTGGATAAGTGTTAATAAAACAAACTACGCTATCCACTGGATAGTGGTTTATCTGGTGGATAGCATTAAACATCTTTCGCACAACCCAGGTCAGTAGAATAAAGCAAACTATATAACTACCAGTCCACGGAAATTATAAAAATAAAAGGTCTCAATTTTAAGTGCTACTATGATCAAATTTTTTAGGTATATCACATAGACTTCCACATATAAATAAAAACATCTTTTACCACTTGCAAATATCTGTATTAGTTCCAGAGATATTTAAGTTTGAAAAATGTGTGAAATATGCAAATGAGATGATACACTCATCCCAATATTATACCAAGTATATAAATTAAGCAATTTTGGTCACTTTGCTGCATAAACCATTGAAACTTGATAGCCTAATAGATCTACAGGCAACACACCCAAGACACTACAAAAACATTCTGTTCCCTTGGCAACTCACTCTTTTCCAGGCCACACCCATTTGATTTCAATATATTTTACTTAGTAATTTTTAGCTAAAAAAAATAATGAGGCCACAAACTCAACCTATTTTTATAATTCTACTTACTTGCTGGATCATGCAGGTAAGCACCAAGAGCAAAATTTATATAAAGATAGAATGCCAAAGGTAGCCAGAAAATCTTTTGACATTGGAGAGGTCTGGAACCCAGTATGCTGCCAATATGGTAACGAAACTGTTAAGTTAGCATTGTGGGCACATTTAGTGGAATCTTACAGTCAAAAACACCTGAAGCGTTCTGCCTAAAGAAGGATTAATTCAATCATTAATCCAGAGCCACTTTGATTCTTGGCTTCCAATTTTGAAAAGCCAACTGAATAATTATTTGTAATCTTCAGACCGTACCTTGCATAAGGCGGCTGAGCCCGCAGTACGAGCGGCAGTCAAAACTTAGCTGTCCTACCGAAACGACACGATAATAGCCTTTTTCTTCGCAGGTAACAAAAATAGAGACAATGCTAAAGTTGCTTTGGTTTCTTCTAATACTTAACTCGAGAATTCCGGGTTTAGTTTGACGAGAAACAGGATATTTTGTTCAAAATAAGACAACTATTACCCTACCTGGCGACACTCGACGAACTACGAGCGAGTTGCCATGCCGGACGCCGGCGACTCAGATTTGGCGCCAAATTAGAAGCTTGGAGACACAAACTTCTTCATATTTTTCACATTTTAAGAACTGATAGGGTTTTGACAATTGTAAATTCCCTTTTCGTGAATATTTAGTGCCGTCTCCAGCGACAAAAGTTGGCTGGCTTCAATGCCTTTCCTGTAAACTTACATTGACGTCAGGACAGCAAATTTTTTCCCGCCTGCTCAATCCTGATTGGTCAATTCAAATTTCCCGCGCGCCGACCGTATGCAAGGTAGTGTCCATTTGAATATCGAATGTTGATTGGACTAGTGACAAAGTGTTCCAAATATGGAAATGTGCATATCACCCAAGGGAAAAATGGCGGCCAGAAATGATTGTGTTGGGAGGTGTCTATCAACCAGGTAAAGCTCTTTCCACTCCTATGAGAGAGGAGATAGTAAATCTCTAAATCAAGGTTACCATACAAAGAAGATTTCCCTAGATTTGAAGGTAACTGAATGTACAGTGAGGAACATACTGGACCATTTCAGACATTATGGAATTGTTAACCCAGGGCATAACACATCAATCATTCCGGTACTCGATCAAAATCGATAAACATCGATAATAATTAATTGATTAATATGGGAAATCAATCAAAATCGATGGCCAGGCTCTTTGCGATTATCGATTTTGATCGATTTTGTTAATTAATGCCCTCCATCTGAACCTGTGCAACAAAGCAGACAAAGCACAAGCATAAAAGGAACAATGAGAAGTTTTGAAGCAGCCCAATACTATCAAGGTACCTGCATGATTAATGAAAAAGAAAAAAGGAATTTTAAGTGACGTGGGTTGACCCTCTCCTCAGTATCCTCTCCTTTTCATATAGCACCTCACTCGTGCCCGACATGTACAATATTCAGATGCAAGCTGTTTTGGCAGCTCCATGCTGTAGTGTAGCAGTATAAGTAACCTTGGCTATGAAACTGATAAAGGTGCACTAGCCTCATGGACAAATAACTACATTTTCGTAACGTAACGAATGGATCCAGTTTGAATGAAAATTGAACGAATGTGCTATGGCCTTTAAGTGCACCGAAGGAAAGACCACAGAATTTGCGGTGCTTAACGAATTTAACCACATTATTGATAAATGGATAAACTCAGAATTCCAGCCTTCAGAACTGCCATGTGGTAAATAAGATAAGATTGGACTAATGAGTATAAGTAAAGCCGGCGTCTACATAAATTACATTATATATTATGGAGCTATACATAATCTTGTGGTTTTTTTGTCGAGTCATGGCTTACACCTGCTTAAGAAAAGTGTTTCCCAAGCTAGAGTTTTACGATTGACTGAGGTCGCCAAAGAAAGGTAAGAAGCGACAGTTAACAAGCCAAGCCTGTAATAAGTCAGTGTTTCCTATTGGTGATGGTATTGATGCATTGATAACACTGTTACTCTCGACACTATTAGTTTCGATCAAATTGGCTTCCTGAGTAATGTTATTAGCGGATGTTTGTCCCAGCAGAATTTGGACAGTTTCTCAAAATCCATAGAAATTGATACCCAATGCTTAAACTACTGTGATTATCGATTTTGATCGATTAATTATTTGCTTAATCGATTGATTATAAACGATTAAAATCAAGAAATATCAATTTATCGATTAGGTTTCCGATGATCGATTTCGATTGATGCGCCCTGGTTAACCCCTTAGATGGTAGCCAAGTAAGTGTGATGAATGCTGATCTTCTAGAGGTGATCCAGATATGGAAGTTACAAAAGCTAAGATATGGAAGTTACAAAAGCTACGTATTTTATGCAACTGAAATACAATCCAGACTTTAACAAGAGGGAATCTGCACTTTGGATAAACTACCGTCCATCACTCCAACATTCGATATTTGAATGGACGCTACAGTGGGATGATTATGTACACTATTCAGTTGGCTTTTCGAAATTTGGTTGAGTGTATGATGTCATCGCTTGACCATCACTAATTTGCATATTTCAAAAACTTGAATATCTCAGGAATGTCCAAAGACAAATATCCGAGCATATTTTCGCCCCAGATGGAAGCTATTGTAAGTGTTTATTATCCTTCAAATCTTTTTTGCAACATGAAGTTTTGAAAATTGGGGAATATTCTCGGTTTTCCCCAGTTTTACCCGAGAAATATTCGGCCAGGTGACATGTTTAAAAGAAAGTATTTGATGGATCATAATCAAAAATAGTAAACAGCACTTTTCTTGTTATACAGACTACTTGTTTATGCTTTAAATGGCTCTAGATAGAAAGATGTGATTTTCATCATATGGTACTATCTGCCAAGCGACTGCAATTAAAGTCATGCCTGAATAGTCTAAATCTAGAAATAGCTGTACTATACAGGTAGTCAAAAAATTCTATGCAGGCATCACCCGCAACCTTCAACTATACTCTGAAGGTATCATTCTTCAATATTTAACTGGTCTTAAATCATCATCAATTTACACCTTATAAAACCTTGTGATATATCTTCCACAAATTTAGTTCTAAATCACCACTGCAGCACAGCATCTTTTGAAATTCTGGTACTCCAAAGACAAAAACCTGACACTTAACTCAAGAGTTATTAAATTGATGCTGCTTTTATTAATTTTATGGGGTTGGGATAAGTAACGTAGACATGAGCCCGGGTATCTCAGACCCATCAATTGAAAACAGCTGGAATACGTGGATTGGACAATTAGATTGCATGGTAATCATAATATTATTTTTGGCCGAAGTTTAATTTTGCTACAGAAAAAATTAATTCTAAACGTAAATTACACAGGTTACAAACCTTGATTTGTGAAGCAGAAAATCCAGTTTTCTCACTAGCCTTAGGTAATTTGAAGGGATCTGGCCTCCTTCTCTGTATTCACGCAAAAAAAAATAAAGCAAAATTAGCAACTATCATGGAACCATTACATGTAGGTTAACTGACCATGGAGGTGAGGGGCGTCATGCACCTTCCTGGAAACAATTGAATCTCACCCTTAGACTGTTGACTACAGCTGTAGTAGAGGTGTGTGGAACAGGGAGCGAAATGAATTCAACAGATTCTGAGGAGGAACATGGCTTGGTGGAGGTGACTAAAAATCTTTGACTTATGGCACCATGATTTCAACATAATGATTGTGTAATTCCAGAAAATATCCATACCTCCCCCACAGAAGGGATTTTTTCTAAGGACCCCCCACGCCTTCTTGAAATTCCAATTAAGCTTCATACAATGTCTTTAAATTTTTTGGCCTTACAGACCCCCCCTCCCCCCCCACCCCCCAGGAAATTCCAATCCCTTCTGTGGGGGGAGTAATGGATTTTTTCTGGAACTGCACATTACTAAATAAATGTTACTATAATTGATTAATTTAGGTATTAAGTAATAAAACATACTTTCATGCAGTCAGAGATTTAAACTGGTCAAAGAGACTGACGTGAAGAAGATGCCACAAAGAAACTTTAACTGTGACAGTATCAAAGTGAACATCTGTTTTCATTAATAAAGTATGTTCTTGGAATTCAATCATAATGAAAAATTAAAGTGGCTAATTGGGCCAAAAAACTTGGAAAATGGATTGTCTTTAAACAGTGAAAATTTTGATGTCACTGACTTGAGGTTTTAATAATTGGTAGAGTTAGAGTTAAAGCCCACTAGGCATTGTTAAGAAATAGTCCAAAACCTAATGGTTAGAGAATATAAGAGATCTGATTGCTGTTGAATAAGTTATTGGTGATCCTTGTCCGAGATAATCATGAAGAAAGTACCAATTCTTGTCTGATCACCAATTGAAAACAAGTAATAATTCTTTTTTCATTCCAATATATTGACAGAGAATAACTAGACATCACATCTTTTGCCAAACACATCGTTCAAATTCTCTTTGTTCCTTATTTTTGGCTGAGTGACCAAATACAAATACCCCTGCTGTTAGTAATAACTTCATCTTTTTTCTTTAATTTTTCTTTTTTTTCTTTCCTTTATTCATATCATTTCACCAGGTCCGTATTTATATTATGTGCATTTATTTACAACACCATACAGTATAAACAAAAGCCAAACACATTGTTCAAATTCTCCTTTTGATTGTCTAAAACTTTAAATCACAGCTTGAATCATTGAAAAATTCATACAGCTCATCAAATTTTTGATTTTCAATAATTATCTTTTTTGGCAATCAAATACGGTTGCACCATTACAATCAGATACCTTCAGGAACTTTGCCATTAATTTT
>JAHPZR010050112.1:15000-18136 GCA_019787425.1 Platygyra sinensis | reverse complement strand
GGACAGGTGAATACCGATGTCAAAAGAAAATAACAAGTCCTTTGGACACAGGAGACCGGTACTCCAAATTTTCAATGTATTGTGCTAAAAGATAAAAACATCTGAAGAGCACCATTTTCGTGAAGGAGAAGGGCTGTCTAACAATGAGTTTTGGTTAATTAATCACCGACAAATTTTTTATTTAATTTTCACTCTGACGCGAACTGTTGATTGATTTATCGTGCCACTTGGGACAGAGAGAGAAATTTGCATACGACATGAAAGACAATTTAAATAAACAATAATTAAAACAGACGAATCAACTGAACGCCAGAGAATTATTGATAAACACTGCCGAGTTACAGAGGATTTCATTCCGAGCACTATCCAAGCTGGGTGAAGATGTCTTCCCCAGCGGGCCTTGTGCTTCTAGTCTTCACCGCGCTGTTTCTACTTCCTGCAAAAGGACGACAAGTTTTGACATTGGGTGAGCGAATGAGCATTATTAACAACGTTTCGAAATAATTGCCTTAAAATATAACTGTCTTAAGACACATGCAGCATTTGAGTGACTTTGTCAGCACGGAGCTAACACGAAGTATGTTGCCTTTCCAGGCGCTATTTTCTCCAAGAATAGCACAGACCTCGATGAGCAAATTTTCAAGTTCGCCATTAGCTCCATCAACAAGCAGGGCTTTCTTTCCAACATAACTTTGAATTATTCGGTGAAGTATGCTGCGCTGGACAATTCGTTTGAGAATATTTACAGCGGTAAGTATAACACTACTAAGTTTACACTTTTGCAGATGGCTCTATTTGCTGTGCAGCTGTAGGAAAATAGGTTAAATTTGATGCTAAGCTCTTTACTAATCTTGCAGCGGGTTTATCTCGTATATATGAATATTTTTATACTTCTTACTAGATTTCCCTGATATTTTCTCCTTTAGTGAAATAAGCATTCATCGACATCAATATTTATTAATTTTTGCTGATGTATGATTCAGCTGAAAGAGTCCGCATAAGGCTGCGTTGATTGCAAACAGATTCACACTGAGTTGGAAGCCGGGCTTTTCATAACGCGAAAACGGCGCATTAATTAAAAACACCCTTCACTGGCTGCAGGCCTAGGGCAGCCCCTTTAACCTTCAAGACTTACACTTTGAAGAATTTTACACAGGGATTTGAAAAATAATCTAGATACTTCAAATTTCGTAATGAAATATTAGTACGAATTAATGTGTTTTAATTATTTAAGTACAAGGAAGACTGAAGCAGTTATCTCTGAATCAATCTGAATGCGTTTGGGAGCTTACGGTAATTTGAATACTTTAAATTTTAACGATGATTGTATTTAAGTTGAATTGGAAGTTCCTGCGTGGCTGGTGGTAAGAAAACGACAACGTTTGCCTAAATTAAGTTCATGGGGAATCTTGAATGTGAACGCTATTTTAGTGATATTTCAATGTAACGAAAGAATTAAACTCAGCTGCAAACTGGCGATCGCAGCGTGGGTGTAGCTTTAATTTCCCTAGATAGTTGTTCCTGTTTTTTTTTTTCATATACTCAGTAGCGCATTAGAAGAGACAAGTTCTTGCTCGCGAAGGCTTGGCCACCAAGTAATCAACTGATGGTAAAAAAAAAAGCCGTACCACCAATCACTAGACTGTTCCTCTGGTGGATTTTCTCAGCATATGTGGCAAACTAATGCTTCTCGTTCGCATTATTATTATTATTATTATTATTATTATTATTATTATTATTATTATTATTATTATTATTATTAAAGAAAATGGTTAAACATGAAATAACTGTAAAATCCCAATATTGGTTCAAAGTTCTCAAAATAAGGTATGTTAACAATGATAACTTCACTGCTGTTGAACAGCGGTCGTTTCGATCATCCAACCGCTGACCGCAGTGCCGGCGAGCTCAGGGCTCAAGGCTGCCTCGTTTTTGAGGACTTTGAGCCTTGTCCAGGATAGCAGTTTGTGCGAGCTCTTGCTTGTGTTAGTTGTGCTTAGTTCGCCCAAGTGCCTCAGTACTTCCAGGCAATAGCGGGTGAAAAGTTGGTCTTCCTGGTTTCGCGCATTTTCTACTTGTTTATTATATATATATGCCCCGAATTGTCCCTGTCTTGCGAGTCAAAAATTATATACGTTCGCTCACTACCCAGCGCTACTCTACCTTCAAAGTCCGTGACTCTCCATTCAGGTTCACCCTGCAGTGGTCCCTGAGTCAACTTTGTGATTCCTTATTTCACCGTTTTTTATTAACGAATTCTTTGAGGTTTTCTCAGTAGGGAGTGACTCGCCAGCTAGGGACAATCACCTTCATATAAACGGGCCCTTGAATCGCACAGTTTTCCTGGCTGCGTTATAACGTACATTTCTTGTTTCATCTAGCAAATCAACTCATCTCCGAGGGTGTGATAGCAGTCATCGGTCCCAGGACTTCAACGGCTGTAAAAGCCATGCATTCGTTATGTTCCAAGTTCAACATTCCTCAGATCAGCGCCTCTGCCACAGACCCAGAGTTCTATTTCAATAATAAACGCTATGAATACTTACTGCGCATGTCTCCTTCTGATTTGAAAATGAACCAAGCCATGGAGGAACTGATTAAACATTTCAAATGGGAGAGGATGGGAATCTTAACAGCAGCCACGGTTTATGGTAAGACACTGCATGGCTTTCAGCCACCATTAATAGAAAACTCATGTGGAGTAAAATTGTGATAAATGCCTAAAAGGCATTTTAGTGGACTTATTTTTAGTCTGGGGAAAGTTTTATTTAAGTAAATCATATATTTGAACTGTGAAGAAAGATATGAAGACAAATTGATCATCGCAGTTTAATACACAATTTTAAAGTGCCGCTGACAAATCATAGCTTGAAAAAAAATCCAGGCTTTAACACGATTCGAACCCATGACCTTTGCGATATCGGTGCAGTGCTCTACCAGCTGAGCTATCAAGCCAACTGGGAGCTGGTCACTTTGTGAGTTCGTAATATACCAGTAGTTGATAAAGATGCAAGTGTATGAAAGATCATATAATTCAACTGTGGAGAAAGATATAAAAAGGTAACGGAAGTTGGTTGCACAGAAATCAAATAAACTGAATATATTGCTATTGATCCAGGGGCGGATCCACGATTTT
>JAHPZR010050112.1:0-12500 GCA_019787425.1 Platygyra sinensis | reverse complement strand
GGAGTAAATCAGTTGGGTTTAGATAACAATATGTGGCCTATTTTTGTAACTCAATGCACACAAATCCAGGAAGGTTAAATTGCACCAATTGCGATATTCAAACTTCTAAGCCTGTTTACACAGAATATTTTCTTTACAATAAAATAAACAAATTTCTTAACACACAATACGTTGCTGTTTCACAAAAAAAAATGACAAAAAAATGTATGGCTGTAATAGATTTAATTGCCATTTACAGAAAAATATGTTTACCAGTCATGGATGTTAACTTCAATAAATATTCAAACGTTTCTTTTTTAACAGTCGTATGCACAGTATTTATATTCAGTAAAAACCATTTACAGGTGTTAAACAGATCTTCGAAAGCGGGGGCAGCTCTAGTGAAAACTATTACTAGTTATAGAATTAATTCACGTTTTTGCTTTACGTTTTACGTTATTAATGCACATATGTACTTACTTCAACTTACTTACTTCACTTTATTTAGCACTTGAATTTTTTTAGTTACAATATTTACACAAAAAAAGAAAAGATACATATATAAGAATTACATGTGACAGTGAGGTTATCGAGTTAGCCTCCATCTCGTTTGACAGAACATATAAAGAAACATGGGAGTAGAGGGACGGATTGCTTAATAGCGACGCGCACAGTTTCTAAAAATAGATTACATCACAAAACACATGACTCAGACAAGAATTACAGTCCGATAGAAGGTTTTGTATGAGCGCGTTGACTTCTCGACCAGAAAATCAGGCAAAAAAGGAAAGATTGATGATCGAGGTTTTTGGATAGCTTAAATAATGTTAAAAAGCGAACACTGCTGCTATGGGTAATGTAAAATAGATTCCGAGATGTCCAGAAAAGAGGATAAATGTCACAAATTGAACGAGGGTCTTACAAAGCCGCAGTGACAGGCAGACGAGATCCCAAAACCTGCAGGAATCGGAAGTCGAGAAGTTTTCGCTCGGCGGTTGCGAATAGCCGATCAACGTGAAAATACTTCACAGTGAAACGTATTACGAAGAAACTTATCTGTTGTTTCTCCTGGTCTTGAAGAGAAGACCTATCTGTTGACTTATTGCCAGAAATTCCCAAACTCAACCACCCGAGCCGTCCGCTCAAACGAATACGACAGAACCGGAGGACATGTACATAATTATTATCTCTGAGACAATTCCAAATTCAGAGCAGAATTTGGTGTACTGTGTGGCAATTTGGAGGGCCATGATTTTAATAGAGCCATTTATCCAAACACATAAACAAACCTGTGACCGTGAGCAGACATCATAGCTATGTTTGGCACGATACGTGTACTAAATAGCGCGGGCTAAAACTGTTTTTTTATTTGCGAAGATGGAGCGGGCCAGTTTCATCACGGCAATGCAACAAATCCGATCGGATCTACGGTTATTTCTGTATCACATATTTCTATAGCTGGCTTGTCGACTTTCTTGTGGGTGATACACATGAATGTCGGGCACAATAGTAATATTTTTCTCTGCCATGAAGGTAAGGAGTGTGTTCGTAAACAGCCTTTATACACGAGAAGCCCATCGTATTTTGCCGCCCTCCTTCAAGCTCCGTATTTTTATTATTCCACGGTACATGTCGTGGGTTTTCTCTAACATTTTGACCAAGAGAGGGCATCGAATTGTGAAATTAATCGCAGAGTATCGCGCTGAAGAGTTCACGAGCGCTGTTGTTCCATACGTCGCTCTCAAAGAAGTAGCCCATGGAATGGTTTGTTTGTCCGAGTCACACCAGGGGGTAAATTTTCGTGACGTCATCTGTGCGCGTCGCTATTAAAAAGCTAGAAGAATTGGATAGGAGATAGTTTTTAACCCTTTTGATTTGTGAAAACTTACGTTTGATATTGCTGAGATAGAATATAGTTTTTAACACTTTTGGAGAAAGCAAATTGATTTAGGTCTTTAAACTTGTATGGCAGTTCTTGCCAAAGATCAATGGCCATAAATGAGATAATTTGTTTGTCAATATTTGTTTTTACTAGAAATTTGTGAAGATTTTGTTTGGCCGCCTACCTGGTGTTATAATTATGTACGTTACTGACATACTGGAAAAAATGGTTAACAGTTCTGGCAAAACACCTTTGTGCCATGCATGTACAAATTTGATTAGAACTGTTATTTATTCTCCTTTTTTTATTCAAGGGGAGGTAATTTTGCCCGCTAAAAATATTAAATGAACGAAGGCTTTAAATTGCTGCGTTTTCTCTTGTTGACCTTTCTCTACATTTCTGCAACACTTTCTCTTGGTTCAGATGGTAGGAGCTGCATCTCACTCTGACTTGTTTCTATGTATTTGGATGCAAATACGTACAGCACACACTGCTGTTAGAAAGAGAAAATGGCGAGCTTCAACATATAAACGGATAAATGGGTTGATTTGGGAACATTTGAACGAGAGAATGGAATCGCTCGGACATTCGAAAGACGTTGTGTCGCTTGACATAAATCTTGTCGAATTTGACAGAACCAAACAATCGAAAACAAAGCCAAACTGGATCACAAATTTAAAAGGAAACTGTCTTCTCCAAAGAAGCAGCAAACGATACATAGTAAATATTTTCCAAATAGTAAAAATGTTCCAGTATGTTCCATTTGAAAGGACCCGACCACCGAGGTTACTTTAAGAGAGACCTGGACATCTAAGCGAAGCACAATAGACCAATGTCGATATATTAAAATTCACAAGCAGAGTGAAAGGGAAAGTCATAGCCACAGAAAGCGCACAAAGGTGACAATGGTAGAGGCAATTAACCCCATAACTAAAAAAACACTGAAAATTGAGCTCAGAATGTTAGCAGCTATGGGCACCTGTTTCGCTGTCACAAGACCTCGTCAGCATTGGTATCCAGTCGTTTCGTACCCATGGACGTTTTGTACCCAGACGATTCGTACCCAGGGTCAGATGTTTCGTACCCACTTTCGGTCAGTTCGTACCCAACCCTCTGGTCGATTCGTACCCAACAAATTGTCACAAAGTTTTCGGAGTTTTTGAGTGAGAAACTTGTTAAAACGCAGCGCTCGCATGCGCAAGGCATATGTGTGATCTTATTTGTTATATTGTTGAACTTTACGTAAGAATTATCCGCCTGAAGCGAGGGGTTATGTGATTTATTCCCCTCGTGCGTGCCTCGGGCAACGCACGAGGGGAATAAATCACATAAATATTGAGATTGAGATTCTAAGTAAAGTTGTTTGGTTCATACTTGTGTTAGTGGCCCGCAAAAGATAACTGTCATTTACTTTTCTATTGTTCATACCTGCGAGTTTCTTGACAATAAAATCTTCGAGGATTTTTATTATTTGTTACTAAGTAAAATAAACACGTTTAGTCGTAGGCGCGCCGTGATCATGGGAAAATTATATTAGGATCGGTCAAACTAGATCACGAGTTTTCAAGAGTATTAACTAAAAGATAACTTTTGAGTGTTCTTGTGATTAGAAATTAGCTTTTTGCGATTACTAGGATAAGTGAAATAAATGATTATGTTTTTTTGTGCCATAATTTGTTGGGTACGAATCGACCAGAGGATTGGGTACGCATAGCTAACACCCGAGCTCAGGGTTCCCACAGAAAGAATAACAGCTTAGCACAATAGACATCAGCACGAGGCTCTGCGGGGGAATAAACCCCACAAACTCTGTAGTTATTCCCCAGAGCCACGTACTGAGGTTTGATATGCCGAAATTGGTCTATTGACATGATTTCCCTTGGACCAAACATCACCCAAGTCGTCTAACAATGGAAAAATCATCAGAAAAGAAACAAACTGTAACTGCCAACCCAAATTACCATAGCCGAGATTTTTTCCCAGGAACAAAATTCTAGAGCGCGACAGCTCTCGGACACGAGATGGGGGTTTTGAAAAAGGTGTGAGCGGAAGAGTAGCAAGAGATATATACGCTCTACGGGTGCTATTGAGTGCTGACACCCAAGTTAAAGGGGCATATGGAATAAAGAACTGTATAACCACAGCAACAAACCGATGAGAGTGCCAGATCTTTAGTAGACCTGGATCAGTAGAAATTTTAGAATACAAAATATAGACGACACACTGATCCCGACGGCGGATATGACCAAAATGAAATAAACCGGAGTGAAGGACTAAATTATTTTAAGCAATTTTGTTTAAAGGGGCATTGCTAGTGCTTGACGAAGACATAGGATGACTAGTGATTTTACGCGTCCTCTGCGGAAAGCGATAGCAGTGTGATGAGGTTAGAACGCGCAGCTAGCATAGTACGGGACAAAATGCTCAATGGATTATTCATAGCCACCGAACCATTACATGGTTAACAACGTGAAAGGGCCAGATGAACAAGATCCTGCACTGTGATTGGTTACCAGGGGGGTAATCAGTCTTGTGCGCATGTGTGCTGTGGTTTTCTTCTCTACTCATATAATAAATCATTAATTGACTAAAAGTGAGGTCAAGAGGGTTGGATATTGGATTGGTTTCTTTCCTGGATGTTTATGGATCTTGGCTCCGTTTCGGTCCATAATAAACACCAACACAAAAACAGGTTTCTCAATAAGCCATATAAATAACAGATCCTATTTTTATTCTCAATGTAATCCGCTCAGAAGCTATTTTTAAATATGGTAGTCAGTACTTTCGTGTAAAATTTTAAGAATGAATGCGTGTTATTTCTGTTAGGAGCCTAATTCCGCTAATCCGATTTCTTGTATTCCAAGAAACAGAAGTAAACGCTCTGGCTCCTGTCTCCAATTAATTCCTTTCCTTGAGCTTAATCGAAATATTAAGCCTCCTGAAACAATCTTTGCGTTATATGTTATATTCAATAAATGCTGTACTTCAGCTTATGGATCAGTTAAACAGTGAATTCAACTTTTTTGTAGGGCGAAGAAGATATTTCTTATAGAGAGGGCTTAATTGGTCTGCGCATGCCCGTGCGGGGTCGTGGTCAGCTGTGTAAGAGTGTGACCCAAGAATGGAAGAATTCTGGTCAAACTACTTCTATCACAGTAAGTTCAAACAAACAACCCAGAGTAGCCTGCAGTTTACATTTTGTTCTATTAGGTAGCCAATTTGGCTACGGTGAATGTGTAGGGCTGAAGCGGGAGAAAACCTTACCGGTTAGGTCAATTACAATCCAAGATGGCGCATCGAAAAGCCTGGTTTAGCAAGCGTTCCGTTCAAAAATAACGTTTGAACTGCAGGCGAGACCAACAACGAATTATCGAATTAGTGATTATCAGCAAAACTCCATAAAACCAAATGACAGCACGTCATTTTTAAAGAGTAAATTAATGCAGACGGTGAAACTATTGCCGTTTACGAAAAATCATCGTTGAAGCACTTCTAATTCAGACCCAGTCAAAACTTAGCGCGGTCACTTGAAAACACTTCGAAAGTTGTCACGTCATCAATTAATTCGAGTGATCGGCTGGTTAGCAAATTCCAGAAATAAACTGCAGCCTCGTGTCGGTCCAGTTTCGTAGACCTGAAACTACTAGAAGAACCTGTTTACTTTACTGAAAACATTTATTAATAAACCTGTTTATTCAGGTTTCCGAGACTGATCTGACGTTATTTTTGCACTTAGTAATACTTACTGAATAGGATCAATAGAACGGGATCCCTCTACTCCTTCTGCCCTTGATTAAAGGCGCCCTGCAATTCAGTCTAATTTGAGATTGTGTAGCAGCTCGTTCAGTGGATACTGCCGATCATAGGTTTTTGGTGATTTCTTTACAGGGTCGATCAGGACGAATTTATGACGCCGTATTGACCGTTGCTAGGGGTATTGAAAGGATACTTGATAGCAATAGATCGATCACACCGCCTCCTGTTGCTAATGGACTTTGTCGATCCAATCGGAAAGTGGTGAATCCATGGAAAGATGGAAATACGTTAATGAAGGAAATGAAGAAGGTGAGTTGCTTTGTCTCTGGTCACTATTTGTAATAATTAATTAAAAATATATATATATTTAAGATGGAATATCGCCAATTTACGTTCTGTTTTTAGCTCTATTATATTCTCCCCATTCTGTCTTTGAGTTTCAAACAATCTGAAAATTTAGTTCATTAAATAAGTACTCCTAAGAATTGTTTGTTTATTTTGTCTTGTATTGTTTCTCTTATCGAGTTTTGTTGTCCTTTTTCTTCAGGTGAACAATTCAGGATTTATGAGTAATATCAATTTCAAACCTACCGGATCGCCAGCCAAAGAAATTTATGACGTGGTCAATTATCAGTCTGATGAAGGGTGGGTTGAGGTATGACACTACGGAAATATCACCAAGGCTAAGGCTATCTCCTCTATGACAATAGGGAGTTTATTCAGTTATTGGTAGTTACAGGGTTAACACCTTCTATCACCCACCCCGGGGAACCTCCATACAAAATGGTGGGGGGGGGGGGGGGGGACGTCATCGGAAAAGTTGAATGAGACTCCTTGTTGGCCAGATCCTGGATGCTTTTTGGTTAGCCGTGTATGTGGCTCCAAATATGGAGATGGCGAACCAGCTAGTATCATAGGAAATAATGCAGTTAGGAAGAGATTTCTCTACTTGATTTAACGGTAAAATCACTTCCTCCCAGGGGAAGGGAGGACACTCTAATGTGGAAAGGTGGCGGATGCTCGTCGGAAAATTTGAATTTAACCCTTATAAAGCAAGACCAATCTGGGCACGGCTCGAACTTATTTGACCCCTAAAAGGGATGACAGCGCTTTCATATATTCTTTTACGAGTACACCCTAAGAGATAAGTGAAACCGGGAGAAAGCAATATCCGTGATTAACACCTCCAAGCGACACTACGAACATCTCCCCCCGGTTGATTTGTCACTTAGTTGGCCAGCTGGTAGGTTTTCTCATTCATTCCTTCAATGTGGTCGGCCCGAATCGCTGGGTCGTTGGTTGCCCAGTGATTTGGTTTGTTGGGTCACTGGTTGCCTAGTTAGTTGGTTCGCTGGGTATAGCGATGTTTCTCGTTACGTCACCTATTGTCATTAATGTGCCAACCAGAGGTTTATTGGCTGTTGAAACAATGCATGCTATTGTTGAGTGGCTCGCAAATTTGAATATCAAAAGAAATATGACGTCAATGTTTGTAAACAAGAGACATCGCTATAATAGCATTTTTTCTTGATGAATTCATGCCAGGTGGGAGAATACAACGTGCACTCTTTGTCGCCCTTGACCATGAACAGGAAAAGACCAGTGGTGTGGCTTGACGGTGAACTAGATGTCCCGAAACTGGGTAGTCTTGAGCTCAAGTACAGGAAGATCAAAGTTCTGATTGCGCTGGTATGTAGCATCTCTTATTATACGTTATTTATTTATTTATTTATTTATTCATTTATTTATTTATTTAATAAATAAATAAATAAATAAATAATAATAACGAATATTTATTTGAGACAAGGAATATAAGTCATGGGAACCAACGTTTCGGTGCATCTTGCGCCATTATCAAGGTTGCATAGCGGTTTGTGAAGAGGCTAAGTTAAAGCGAATTTACACAAAAGAGTGCTTGGCTAATTACTTAAATACTTTGGCACGAAAATAATCAGATTGTACATTCAGTGCTCGTTTAAGACCTTGAATACACAGCATTTCATTAACAAGGCAGTCAAATTTGTTCGTGCATTTCTTGATTACATGTACATTGCGAAGCGTGGTAAGAAATTGTCGGAACAGCAGTGTTCTTTGGAATAATGCTTGTAAATGTGTCTCTAAACACGCGTCTGAAGGTGACCCTTTGTGCACTCGACATTACCTGCACCACACAGGTCACACTTGAATAAATAAACAACGCATTGTATGTAAAAAAAAATGTGTGCGTAATTGGACACTCCCCATCGGGTTTTTCAGGACCAATGTAAATACAGTGCTGGGTTACGACGTTAGGCATGGGCTCATGTAGGCTTAGATCTTGTTTAATGCGGCTAGTAAACACAGGTTGAATGGCCTTTTGTCCTTGCTGCTAACAGTGCTAAGATCTCTAAGTTGTCGTCTGACAGACACTGCAGCGTCTAAGCCTACGTGATGCAAGTTATGTCGTGTCGGGTAGATACTTCATCATCAGGCGTTTCCTGCCAAACCTGTCCGACGTGATGTTGAATAAAGATGTTGAATTGTGTTGGTCCGACGCGCAAAAACGTGCTTGGGGTGAAGTGAAGGTCCTTATCGCATCTGCTCCTGTGCTAGCCTACTACAAGCCTGGTGAGCCGCCATTGGAAGTGCAATGTGACGGCAGTCAAGCTGGTCTGGGCGCAAGGCGGTCATCTCATTGCTTATGCAACCCGAGCATAAACGGAGACTGAGACCCGTTATGCTCAGATGGAAAAAGAGACGCTTGCGATTGTTTTTGCAGTGGAGAAGTTTAACGACTACAGGTTTGGCAATAAGACCATTGTTTTTAGCGACCACAAGCCACTAGAATCAATTCTCAAGAAGCCCTTGCACCGTGCCTCCAAGTGTCTGTAAGACATGATAATTCGTCTTCAGAAGTATGACCTGGAAGTAAGGTACGAGAAGGGAAGCAAGACGTTTCTGGCCGATACCCTCTCGGGAGCATTTCTCCCTGCCGGTAAGCAAGACGAGAATGAGTTCGAGACAATCAACATTATGAAGTATCAGCCCGTGTCGGAAGAAAGGCTTCTGTTTATTCAGCAAAACACAGAAGCAGATGAGTCTCTTCAAGTGCTGAAAGCTGTGATTCAGAAGGACTGGCCTGGCCAGAGCATGAGAGTAATATGCGCAGTATCATTTCCCCTTACTTTAACATGCGTGATGAGATGTCGATCCAGGAAGGTCTCATCGTTAAGGGGGAACATGCCGTGGTTCCGCGAGCGTCGAGGAGCGAGCTGTTTAGACGAATCCACTGTTCACATCTTGGGGTGAATGGCTGGCTAAACAAAGTCTGTGAGTGTCTCTGTTGGCCCGAGACGACAGCTGACATTAAGAACTACTGTGAGGTATGTCGGAAGTATGAGCGAAGTCAAGTCAAGGAAACATGATAACATAGCTATATGCTAGCGCGCGCTCTGATTGGCTAATTTTTTATGAAAAAGAAATGGATGGTTCATAGAGATGGTTCAGGCTGACGTCATTGTCGGTGAAATTTCTGGGAAGCAAAAGTTTTTTTTTCTCACAACATTTTTCGAGTAAAACTTAAATTTAGCTGTTACTAATGGCTAGCACTGAGTAACCAACATTTGAGTTAGGGTTTCTCGATGACTGAAGATTTAGAAAACGTGTCTGAAATGGTTGCAGAAACATCGAAAGCGTCGAAAGATCAACAAAGCGACAGCCCCGGCCGGTGCAACTAGTGAAAACAACACGTGCACATGCACGTGCACGTGCAAGTGCAGCGAAAGTGCTACCAGTAAAAAAAAAACACGCGCACGTGCACGTGCAGAATTTGCATTTTTATCGTTGCAGAAAAAGCGACTTTTCAGCGTGAAAAATGTCTTGCTATGTTATAAAAGCAATGGACAATGTCTAGCGTGCGTCCATCCAATTCGGGATGCACTTGGATAGTTAGGAGAGCACTTAGGTAGCTAGAGATGCTCTCGGCTGCGCCTCGAGCATCTCTTACGCTACCTTCGTGCTCTCCCAACTATCCGCGTGCATCCCGAATTGGATGGACGCACGCTAGACATTGTCCATTCCTTAAATGACTTCCCCCGAAACGCCGAGTCCACCCTGGCAACGAGTTGCTACAGATCTGTTTGAATTTGAAGGGAAAACCTACGTAGTCACCGCAGACAATTGTAGCGATTTCTTTGAGCTGGACCATTTAAGATCTCCTTCGTCGGTGTGCGTCATCAGAAAGTTAGAGGCCCACTTTGCGCGCCACGGTATTCCCGAGCAGCTGGTTACAGATAAGGGTTCACAGCTTACGTCGTGCGATTTCCTAAAGTTCTCGAGAGATTGGGACTTTTGAACACTTGAAGAGCAGTTTGCACCACATTCAGGGAAATGCTAAAGCAGAGAGTGAAGTGAAAGATGCTAAAACGATTATTGAAAAGTGCAAGTCAGATGGATGGGAAGCTTTTATGGCCTCACTAGACCATCGTAACACCTCATCTGCCGGTATCCAAGATAGTCCAGCACAGCGTCCTTTCAACAGGGTTAAGGATAGGAGTCTTCTATCAATGAAAGCCGACCTGCTTGTGCCACAGGCAGTTCTACTCAACGAGCCGTGCCAAGCCAAGCTTGAACAGCGCAAACAGGGACAAGCTACGCATTACAACAGAGGCGCCTTTGATCTTGATCCGTTTAGGAGAGGAGATACTGAGAGATTGTAACCATTCCAGTTGGCCAAGCACGAGTGGCAGAAAGGAATTGTACGACGGCGGCTAGACCAGTGATCGCACGAGGTCGAGATGCCACACAATATTGTACGTCGCAACCGTGTGTACTTGCGTTTGACAAATGAGCCGTCACCGTTATTAACAGAGAGATACCTGTTTTGTGCCGTGGTACGAGTCGCACACAAGTTCTTCTAGAGAACTTAGTCCATCCGTGTCGATTTAAGGAGTTTTGTCTCTGAGCAACTTGGAAGTTCCTTCAATTGCAGTGACCTCTCCACACAAGCCCGTGCTGAGACGATCAAAGCGTCTGCGTCGCCCGCCGAAGCATTTAAATGACTTCGTTCTGACAGGAAGTCATCAACATTAAAAACACTGAGACCTTTACAACGTTATCACAGAGCTCGATATTTCTTCTCTTTGTTTATAAAAGGAAAGGCGTTATAGTATGCATTAACACGTACCTCCAGGGACCTGTTCCTTGCTTGTAGCTTTCAAGTTCAATCGTAATCGGTTCGAGTTGAGATTAAAGTGTTTTTTCGTTTACTCCGTTTCGTGTTCTTCATAATATTACATTCAGAAATTACATTTGATTGGGCGCAACTTCTAAGGAATGGTTAAGGAGTGGCAAATGCTTAGTAAACAGATTAGTAAACAAAGTTGAGCTTATTAAAAACGTAAAACGTTTGTCTATTGAATCCAGAGTCCACCGTTTGTAATGGAGAAAGACAACTTCACAGACACGGATTCTGGTCTTGGTTACGAGGGATTCTGTATTGATCTGCTTAATGAGCTGCGGAAGAAACTGCAGTTTGAATATGAGTTGGAGTTGAGGGATAACTTTGGAGAGCAGCAAGCTGATGGCACATGGAACGGGATAATTGGAGAGCTAACAAGAAAGGTGAAGCTGAATGCAATCTGATCAATCAATCAATCAATCAATCAATCAATCAATCAGTCAATCAGTCAATCAGTTAATCAATCAGTCAATCAGTCAGCCAGTCAGTCAGTCAGCTAGTCAGCAAGTAATAAAGTTAGTCAGTCAGTCAGCCAGTCAGTCAATCAATCAATCAATCAATCAATCAATCTACCAACGAGTCAATGAGTGGATGAGTCAATGGGTCAATGGGTCAATGGGTCAATGGGTCAACGGGTCAATGGGTGGATTAGTCAATGAGTGGATGGGTCAATGGGTGGATGAGTCAATGAGTCAATGAGTCAATGAGTCAATGAGTCAATGAGTCAATGAGTCAATAATAATAGTAATAGTACTCTTAATTGCGCCTTACTCTCCAAAGGGAGGTATTGGTCTAAATACAACAAAGGTTTGAACTATGAGTCAATGAGTCAATGAGTCAATGAATCAATGCATGAGTCAATGAATCATGTATTCAGTTATTCAGTAATTCCGTTAGTCAGTGTATCAATCAAGTCATGTATCAATCCATCCATCTAACCACTTAGCCAGCCCGCCACCCACCCAATCAGTTAATTAATTCATCAAGTAAATTATTAATACACATATTTTCTTAACAGAAAGGCGATTTAGCCGTCTCTACATTGACAATAAGCCCCGAGCGAGAAAAAGCCGTGGACTTTACACAACCTTACTACAGCTTGGGATTCAGGATCATCATGAAGAAAACAGATATGGGTAGTAAAGTCAATACGTGGGGATTCTTAGATCCTTTTGAGAAAACCTTATGGATAGCTATTATTGGTTCCTCAGTCATCGTGGGAATTGTGGTATGGATCTATGACCGTTTGAGCCCGTACGGCTACTATGGAAGAGTCGTACAATCAGCCGAAGTCACAAGCGAAGAAGCCTGCGCACAGAATACGCTGTCTTTTTTTCACTCATTCTGGGCAGCGGCTGCGTCTTACCTCGAACAGGGTCCAGATGGTTTTCATCCAATCTCTCATTCTGGAAGAGCGACAACGCTGGCTTGGTAAGGCAACTCTTGTGTTTGTGAATTTGGTATAAAATTTCATTGCGTCGATTATAAATTTCTGGCTGTTATTGTGTCTAGGCGACGATAGTAGCCCTTCTGAACGATGAAATTCATCCGCGAAATCTTAGTGACAAAAGCACGCTCGTGACAGAGCGAAAGACCAAGCTGTCATATGTCATTCTAAAGCGGCCTTAGCCTGCAAACAGGCTCTCCGTATGGGTTAATTATTCT
>JAHPZR010050111.1:10000-14050 GCA_019787425.1 Platygyra sinensis | reverse complement strand
CATAGGGATAGCATAGGATAGATAGGATACAAGGATAGCATCGGATATGATAGGGATAGGAATAGCAAGAGATAGCATAGGATAGGGATAGCATAGGATAGGATAGGATAGGATGCATAGGGTAGCATAGATAGCAATAGGAATAGGATAGGAATAGCATAAGATAGGATAGGATAGGATAGCATAGATATGAGGATAGGGCTAGCATAGGATTAATGGATAGGATAGGATAGGTAGAATAAAATAGGAGAGGAAGTAGCACAGGATAGCATAGGATACCTAGGTAGTATATGATAGCAGAGCATAGGATTGAGAGGGATGATAGGATAGGATAGGAATGGCATAGAAATAGGAACCAAGATAGGTTAGGATAGGATATGCATAGGATAGGATAAGATAGGATAGGATATGTATCAGACGAGGGAGAAGAGGAGAGGAGAGATAGCATATGATATCATAGGATTAAGGATAGGATAGGAATAGGCATAAGATAGGATGGAAGGGTTACCATAAGGATAGCACAGGAATAAGGATAGGGATAGTATAGGATAAGCATAGCAGAGGATTGGAAGGATACGGATAACGATACGAATAGGATAGCGGATATAGCAAAGCATGAATAGCATAGATAGGATAAGAAGGATAAGGATAGCATAGGATAGCTAAGAATAGGAAAGATAGGATAAGGATAAGATAGAAGGATAAGGATAAGGATGATAGGATAAGGATAGGATAAGGATAATAAGGATAAGATAGGATAAGGAAAGTAAAGGATAAGGATAAGGATAAGGCTACCCATGGATGATAGGAATAAGGATAAGGATAAGGATAGGATAGGATAGGATAGGATAAGGATAAGGATAAGGATAAGGATAAGGATAAGGATAAGGAAGGTAGGATAAGGATAAGGATAAGGATAAGGATAGGATAGGATAGGATAGATAAGGATAAGGATAGGATAAGGATAGGAAAGATAGATAAGGATAGAGATAGATAAGATAGGATAAGATAGGATAGAAGATAGGATAGATAAGATAGATAGGATAGGATAGATAGGATAGATAGATAAGGATAGGATAAGGATAAGGATAAGGATAAGGATAGGATAAGGATAGATAGGATAAGGATAAGGATAGGATAAGGATAAGGATAAGGATACGGATAAGGATAAGGATAAGGATAAGGATAAGGATAAGCTAAGGATAAGGATAAGGATAAGGCTAGATAGGATAAGGATAAGGATAAGGATAGGATAGGATGCAGAAGTTGGAATGATAATGGTATGTAATGGTAATGTTTATGGCAGGAGTGGTATGATTATGGTTGGTAGGATAGTGGATAGAATAGGATACAATACATACATAATTTCATTACATACAATACATACCATTTCATTTTGACTTGCAAAATGTACAAAATTAACACATTAGTAACATGGCCCGCGGATAGCATAAGCTAGTCTAGGGCGGGTTCATGTTAAACAAGAATAATGACCTAAACTACTCAGGTATAGCTCAATACACCTAAAAGCACAAGAGCGACTACGGAGCACAAAAATTGACAACCAGTAACTAAGGACCAGTAATAGACACTAACGGAATTTTACAAATATATAAATTAAGAAACAATGTTACAACACGACACTAACGAAACCTCAATGCGAATTTTAACAAATAAGAATTAAGCAAACAATCTATATACAAGACCACTAATAGACTAACGGAATTACAAATGGATACTTTACAACAGTTACGCACGAGAGACGTAGAGATGACACCGAAAATGATACATTGCCTAAGAGGAAAATAAATTCCCAGCTTTACTTTTTTGAATGATAACTGGTAGATCAAGTAACAGTCATCAGAAGCTATGAAAAAAAAAAAAAAAACTAGAATTTCAAACAAAGTATTTGTCTTAATGTTTCACCTCTTAAACACAGTTTTTTTGGAAGTTTTCGCAAAGATATAGGCATTTCATACCAGATGTTTGTTACACGAATTCTAGAGAATGAGTTAACTTGAATTGAGAGTCTAGAACTTTGTTGTAGGTTACAAGGGATAGCAAAAAGGATAGCATAGGATACGTAGGAATAGGATGCATAGGATAGGATGGGAGAGTATAGCATAGTATATCAACATGGATAGGATAGGCATAAGAGGATAGGCAAAGTTTAGCATGGATAGCATAGGATATCTAGGATTGGGTACCATAGGATAGCATGGTAGCATAGGATATCATAAGGATGAAGGATAGGATAGCATGAGTCGGATAGGATTCTGGATAGCAAAGAAGAGGATAGGATAGCCTAGCATAGTGATAGGAAGCATAGCATAGATAAGATAAGATAAGATAAGATAAGATAAGATAAGATAAGATAAGATAGATAAGATAAGATAAGATAAGATAAGATAAGATAAGATAAGATAAGATAAGATAAGATAAGATAAGATAAGATAAGATAAGATAAGATAGGATAAGATAAGATAAGATAAGATAAGATAAGATAGGATAAGATAAGATAAGATAAGATAAGATAAGATAGGTAAGATAAGATAAGATGAGATGAGATAAGATAAGATAAGATAAGATACGATAAGATAAGATAGGATACGATAAGATAAGATAAGATAAGATAAGATAAGATAAGATAAGATAAGAGAAGATAAGATAGGATAAGATAAGATAAGATAAGATAAGATAAGATAAGATAAGATGAGATAAGATAAGATAAGATAAGATAAGATAAGATAAGATAAGATAAGATAAGATAAGATAAGATAAGATAAGATGAGATGAGATGAGATAAGATAAGAGAAGATAAGATAAGATAAGATAAGATAAGATACGATAAGATACGATAAGATAAGATAAGATAAGATAGGATACGATACGAAAGGATACGATAAGATAGGATAAGATAATATAGGATAGGATAAGATAGGATAGGATAAGATAAGATAGGATAGGATAAGATAAGATAGGATAGGATAGGATAAGATAAGATAGGATAAGTTGGATAAGATAAGATAAGATAAGATAGGATAAGATACGATAAGATACGATAAGATAAGATAAGATAAGATAAGATAACATAAGATAAGATAGGATAAGATAAGATAAGATAGGATAAGATAGGATAGAATAGGATAGGATAAGATAGGATAAGATAAGATAAGATAAGATAGGATAGGATAAGATAAGATAAGATAAGATAGGATAAGATAAGATAAGATAAGATAAGATAGGATAAGATAGGATAAGATAAGATAAGATAGGATAGGATAAGATAAGATAAGATAAGATAAGATAAGATGAGATAAGATAAGATAAGATAAGATAAGATAAGATAAGATAAGATAAGATAAGATACGATAAGGTAAGATAAGATATGATAGGATAGGATACGATAAGATAAGATAAGATAGGATAAGATAGGATAAGATAGGATAAGATAAGATAGGATAAGATAAGATAAGATAGGATAAGATAGGATAGGATAAGATAAGATAGGATAGGATAAGATAAGATAAGATAAGGATAGGATAGGATAAGATAAGATAAGATAAGATAAGATAGGATAAGATAAGATACGATAAGATAAGATAAGATAAGATAAGATAAGATAAGATAGGATACGATAAGATAAGATAAGATAAGATAAGATAAGATAAGATAAGATAGGATAGGATAAGATAAGATAGATAAGAAAGATAAGATAAGATAGGATAAGATAAGATAAGATAAGATAGGATAAGATAAGATAAGATAAAATAGGATAAGATAAGAAAGGATATATACGATAAGAGAAGATAGGATAAGATAAGATAAGATAAGATGAGATAAGATAAGATAAGATAAGATAGGATACGATAAGATAGGATACGATAAGATAAGATAGGATAAGATAGGATAAGATAAGGTAGGATAAGATAATATAGGATAGGATAAGATAGGATAGGATAAGATAAGATAGGATAGGATAAGATAGGATAGGATAAGATAGGATAAGATAAGATAGGATAAGATAGGATAAGATAATATAAGATAAGA
>JAHPZR010050111.1:0-5000 GCA_019787425.1 Platygyra sinensis | reverse complement strand
TGTTTATAAAGAGGGGTAACCCTTGCATATTTCCAGTCATCTGGAAACGTCCCTTGGCTAAAAGATTGATTGAAAATATCACATATCGGTACACAAATTAGGTCAGCACATTCCCTGACAAACCTGGCAGATATTTTGTCAAGGCCCGTTGTCTTTGATTTGTCTAGTTTATTTAAAAGTAAAAATACTTTATTTGGGTTAGTGGGTTGGAGCTTAAACCGTTTATCTGTGCCGGTAAGATATCTTTGATAGCCACCACTATCACAATTTATCTCACTGGCAAGTTTTGGACCAATATTAGCAAAGTAGTTATCGAACTCGTTTGATAGCTCCAAGGGATTAGTTATCGTTAATCCATTCACTTTTAGTGACGCCACTGACGTTTTCCCAGATTTACGAGAAGTTAGCTCGTTTATAATCTGCCAGGTCTTTCGTGAGTCGCTGGTGTGCTTATTAAAATTATTTTGGTAATAAACTTGCTTAGCTGAGTGTATTTGCTTATTGACTATATTTCTCGGTTTCTTAAATAATGCCAAATCGTTGGGATCATTTGTCTTGCTAGCTTTGATTTTTAATTTAATTATCTCTATTATGCATGACGCCTTTCAATTCAGAGGTAATCCACGGAGAACTCCGTGAACGAACGCGCATCGTTTTCAGTGGAGCATGTTTGTTAGCGATAGCTAGAAATTTACATGTCGATTACTGCCACATCTCGTTTGGGTTGGAAGACTCGTATACATTATCCCAACATTGAGATTGAATGTCATAACGAAAATTTTGGCGATCGAAATTTCGGAAATTTCTATGTGTAACAGAAATATGTTATTTAGACATCCCGTTTAGGGCAAGTTTTCTATATACATACACCATGCTATGATCACTTATCCCGGTATAGATTAAATCTAATTGATTTAATCTATACCAGTTGGTATAGATTAAATGAATTAGAGTTGACGAGGTGGGTGTTATCCTCGTCGGTTCAGAGATGAGCTGCTCGAGTCCGTAGACATCAGTAATACTCCCTAATTTGGATGTGTCATTGTCATATCGAGTAGTGATCATGAAACAGTTCGTGTCTCCCAGTACAAAAAATTCTACATTTTCACTATCCATTTTCCCAATTAGGGATTCAAAAGGCGAAAAATTGCCAATAGGAGAGTCAGGTGGTCTGTACTAAGTAACAATCACAAAAGGTCTTGAATTTGGCTTATGGATTTCCAAGCTTTATACATGGAATAAAAATCTAATTTGCAGAACATTAAATCCCAGATACAATTCTGGAAAATAGATGAAGTACTTTTGTGAATTTTCTCCTGTTCCAGATCACCTGAGGAGGCATTTAAGTTTGAAGATTTTGTTGAATTGGAACCAGACTTGTTTTTTGGAATCGATTCGCTCTCTTCAGTGAAAATCCGAAAAAGCAACGTAACGAAAGAAGAACGCCAGCCATCCCTCAGACCAGTTCTTTAACCCTACGTGGTACGGATGTACTGTCCCAGTGAACATGGTCTTGTTTGTTCAGGCCGATCCAGCTTTTTCGTGGAAAGAAACAAGCCAAAAACTACTCTGTCAGTTTCTCCAAATGTTTCATACTACTCCCATGCAACACTGTAAACACGCAGGTGCAAAATCAGCCGCGGATCAAGACCTTGAACTAAGGGTAGTGGGAGGGCAGTGATTTTGTTTTGCTTGCCCTGCTGGCTTTTCCTCCTTTTGTGACTTTTTTTTTTACCCAAAATAAGGGGGCACGGCCCAGGCCCACTGGGCCCCTCCCATAGATCCGCCACAGAAAATATGCACACCGCATTTATTCAACTTTGCAAACTGAGCTGCACGTCCTACAAACAAAATTTTTATTAAATTAAAAGTGAGACTGCGATAATTAATTTAATGGTAGATATAAAAATTATTGATTTCGTCTATTTTGTTTTAATTCCGCCTTGCATTCAAGCTGTCATGAATATATCATAAATATGTATATCAGTACTGGAAATGGTCAAAGTCATATGTTAATTATAGTTGATGGTTATGAGAATGGAAAGCTTTCGATGTACACGTTTTTGCTCTTTTCTCTTTCTTTTCTTTTCCACAAGCACGCGAAAACGAGGCAGGAAGGTGGAAGGAGGGTGAGGGAGGGGGAATTTTAGTATCCTGCAAGACAGTACACGCAGCAAGTAACACACAGCACACACACGACACTGCCAATAGTGCTAAAGCGAGCTGGCTAACTATGTGCTCCTTCCACTATTTCAGAAACGTTTTTAAAAAATGTTGACTTCAGTGACAGCTCTAAAGTTGATGATTTCATTGCCAAGCGCCTTCAACTTGACCTTCAAAAAGACTTTTCCCAGGATGTAGACCAATTATGCCAACACCTCCAACATAATCTGCAATCTTTCAACGTAAACAAATCGTCAAGGTAAGAGAAGGTATTAAAAGTGGAATTTCAAAGTTTAGTTTCAAAAACTGAGAGTGCCAAAAATGTGACGCCACCCGTCTCCAACGTCATTTCTCTCGCTAGGCAGCAGAACAGCAATATTTTTTCCCAGCTAAAACTATGGGGTTTTGAAGATATCTAGCTAGTGTTGCAATGTTCAATTTTCCCAAGTCATCTGTTTATGTTCGGAATTTCCACTTCCTCTAGGGATTTTACGTCATATCTCGTGTCCTTCCTATTTCACTGTACTTGTTGTTTATCTGCTTAATTAGAACTTAATCGTTTTCGAATTCTCTGCGGCGGAACGAAGTGACATAGCAGAGAATTATAGTTCTCGTTTCCGAGTGGAGAAAAGGCGAGCTGAGACACTATTCCGTAACGGCAGGAGACCAGTTTCTCCCCATGTGCACAAAGGGAAAGTGTTGGCCTACATTCAGTTGTTTATGATCTCTTGGTGATCTGCCTGGTTGGCGCAGACTAAACAACTCGATGAAGTACTTGCACGTGGGGTTGGGGTTCGTTATGAAGTACATGAATAAAATGAGTACAAAAAAACAGAAAAAATCATGTTTACTCTAACTTCTTACTACATCTCGATAGAATTGTTCCAAAACCGATAAAGGCCGCAATCTGAAACATTCATTTATCAGAAAGGAAATAAAAATCAGATGGCACGTATAAAATTGGTTTGGAGAGCACAATTTAAGGACGGTGCCTACTATTGTTACTGCGCATACGGTCTGCGCATCTCGAGATACTCGGATTTCCTATGGGTGGTGCTTTTAATACAGGGATATTTTTGCGCGGTTCAAAACTATGCGGAGAAAGTAGCACTTAGCAAGTCTTCTTGGTATCCAGAAAAAAAATTGGGGGTAAGTACCACGCATTTTTCGGAGATAATTAAGCTTCAATTGGGAAAAAACGCCATACATTGCTTTGTATTTTAAAGCTTTTTACAAATATTGCTGATCAATTATCTTCGAAAAATGCGTGGTAACCCCCAATTTTCTTTTCGGATTTCAATAGCACTCGTTATGATTTGCATTTCCCGCATATTCAGTGAACCGCGCAAAAATACCTTTGAATTAGTAGGCACCGTCCTTAATTTTGCTAATTAATTAAAAAGATTGTTCAAGGACAAAAATGAGTTCACAGACACTTGATGGTTAGTCTATACATCCTGAATTTCTACCGCAAGTTTTTGAGAAGCTAAGCTCTCAGAGATGGATTTTTCTGAAATTGAGGGGTGGATGCGGGGGGGGGGGGGGGGGAATTTTTGCTGGTACGGTATTTTGCTTATAACAACAACATCTTTATATCTTACATTAAATATACAAATATCACACCACCTGCAAATAGCAAGGCTAATCGAGGCAGGTGGTGTGTGGACGGCTTAAGATTTATTACGATAGTTGAAATGAAAAAAAGTACCATATTTGTAATAAAAAGGGTCAGTCACGAGAGAAATTGAGATAAGAAAATAAGAAAATCGAGATAGCTATTTAGATAAGCGGGGGCTAATATTTTTTAAAATCGGAGATTATCGTGTTTAGGTCAGCATAACTATCCTGAACTTCTGAACTGAGCTTATCGGGACTTTCAGCGGTCTGATAATGTGGTGTCGGGTCAAATCCCGTACAGGAGAGAGAAAACATATTTATTTCTACATTTTTTAATGAAGCAGAGTGGCGAAGTGGTCAGGGTGCTGGATTCGCATGGGGTGGCCCTGGGTTCAAATCCCACTCTGGCATCCATTCCGCCTTTTGTGTCTTTTTCAAGATATGTTGCATGATTGTTAATACCTATCCCTTCCCCTTTTAAGGGAGGCTCTGTCGAAAAGGGAACAGCTCTCAAGGACAAAGCAGACATCGACTGTGTGGTTTTCCTCAACAATGTGAAAACTATGGAAGAGCACAAACTTAATTTGCAGGAAACAAAGAACTGCCTGGAGTCATGCCTCAAACAGAGTCCCTATAACGACCAAATCACCTTTGATGAACAGACACCCTTCGCCGTGAAATTCAAACTTCGCCTGAATACTGGAGAATTTCACATTGACTTGCTGCCGACATTTACAACTGATCAAAGTCCAGGTAAAATAATATTTTAATCTTCCCTTAACCCAACCACATTACGATTCTGTGCTATTTACCGTACCATTGAAACAACAAGATCAACAACGATATGGAGACTGAATAATTAATGTACTGTGCCGCGGTAACCAGCACTTCGAGATGTAAACAAAGCAGTGGGAAAAAGCGTAGGAAAAAACCAGCGAATAAAAATAAGAAGACTGAAAATATGAATGAATTCTTAACCTGAGGCCTACGTACACAAAGACCTACCCTGTTAGCCGGGTTCCCTCAGACAAAGCCCACTCGTTGAAGCTGATCCTGCCGGCGAAGAGTGAGCTGAATTAGATCGAGGAAGACCTCGCGCCCCTCGCTAAAATCCTACGTCGACTTGCTGCTTGCTTAGAACGACGCTCAGCACGCCTCTCCGAACAAAAAATGTGCTTCTAATCTCTGAATTTGATACCAAATCGTCCGATAAATATTCG
>JAHPZR010050110.1:0-22777 GCA_019787425.1 Platygyra sinensis | reverse complement strand
GATTACGTCATGAGATTGAGCAGTATGCGCTGCTGAAAGAGAGATGGGGACTCGGACATGTGAAATGCGTTCCAAATGATCACGCGTGTGGTGAATGTGGACGATATCATTTGAAAGTGTATGGTTTCTATACAAAAACGCATTATCGATATCTCGGTTTCAATGTTAGTCATGCCTTGACCAATGTTGATTATGTCAAATCTCTTTTTATAGAATGGATGTGAAGACTCGTGTTATTGAAACATACAGACAGTTATTGGGAGTTACTCCCGGACGAAATAAAAGAGGTCATCTTAATGTACAGAGAGAGGCAAGAATTGATTGACTGGCGTGAGAGTGAAGTGAGTCGCGCCCTATGCGCACAGATCAGAGCCCATGGACGTTTACGAGCGATTTGGCCCGGTCACATCCAATGTCGACCCATGCGTTTTGAAGGCGTACATAGTCGTACTGAACACGGTTGCAGTTTTGGTCCAACCTGTGAACACATGCGAATTTACGGCTATTATTATTCTCATGGAGTGGATGATGGTTCGAGGGCGGTACGAAGAAAATATTTCATTGCCTTCGGTTTCGAACGTGCGGTCGACAGTCTGTGTAGGGTCGATGAAGTCAACTACACTCTACCCGGCATCATCGCGCGTCAGGCGTCAATCCAGAAGGGATTTGACACACGTCCCACGTGTAAGAGGTTTAACACGTGATTAAAAATTTATTTTTTTTCAGACTTGCCCTTATTTGGTGTGAAAGTGTTTTCATTGGTCAGCTCGACTCATTAAATAAAACCGCAAGCTGCTCAAACCTTCATTTTTCACCATGGATCAGTTTGACCTCGATGATGAGGAGGACAATGCGCTACTGGTTAATCATTTGGAAGACGTGGAACGGGGGTTCGATTTCTTGTTAACACCCCAGTTGGATCGACGTGTGCGTCGTTTAGGCGTGAGACATCGAAACTATGTGGGACGATTGATGCAACGCGGAGGTGGGTCCCCTTTGCAACAACCACGAGGCATTCTGCCGTGTCAAATGGAAGAAGCGCTCCAACGCGCCATACGCGAGCAAGTCCTCAATGATCCAGAAGTCCAACCCAACGATCATTTTCTCATCAACATCAATTCCAATCGATTGAGACACTCGTATCATTCCAGTCGCATGCGAGTCCGTGAATGGATGGACAATACTCTCAGAGCTCAAGAAATCATGCAACAGATTTCACGCATGTTGAACTCCAACGAACAGTTTCGATTGGATGATTCTTTCTCCCTCCACATTTCTCACATTCGAGATCCGGGACGAGGTGCTGGGAACCAACGGATCCGTAAAGGGAACATGGCGGTCGAGAAATTACTGGATCTCAAAAAGAGTGTGGTGAAAATCAAGAACGAGGACGAACTGTGTTGTGCACGTGCCATCGTCACCATGAAAGCTTACTGCGATTTCGGAAGTCGGCATTCCAAATCTGGCATTTCAAAAGCAATTCCAATACCATGTTCTCCTCGTACGTCGACACGTTCCTCAAGATCAAACAAGAAGCCAGCGGATGGCCCGACTGGGTGGGTGGCGATCCCGACAAACGTCAACAATACATCCACGACTACCAAGCCAAGGAAAAGATCACCCTCAAAGCCGACAAGATCCAGAAAAATCCCGGTCGACGTTCCCTCGCCAAAATGATGCTCAATAGTTTCTGGGGCAAGTACGGGCAGCAAGGCAACAAGAGTCAAGTGGAAGCCATTTCGTCCCCGGCCAAACTGTACGAACTACTCAACGACGACAGTCGGGAACTGCAAACCCTGCGCGTCATGAACGAGATGATCGAAGTGGTCTACAAACGCGTCGACGAAGAAGAAACCGTGCAAGTCAACATCAACATCTTCGTGGCCTGCTTCACCACGTGCTGGGCCCGACTGAAACTCTACCGAGAGGGACTCAGTCGACTCCAACCCGAACAGGTCTTGTACTTCGACACTGATTCCATCATCTTCTCGCATCGACCCGGTCAACCCATGCCGCCTTTAGGAAATCATCTCGGCGAATTCACCAGCGAACTCAAACCCGACGATCATATCGTGGAATTCGCTGCCGCTGGCCCCAAGAATTACGGGTACAAGACCCATCAAGGCAAAGTCGAATGCAAGGTACGCGGGTTCACCCTCAACACACGCGGGCAAGCTCAATTGAATTACGAAGTCCTCAAACAAAACGTCATCGACGAAGTCACGCAACCCGAAGAAGACCCGAGAGAAATCCGAGTTCACAACCCGCACAAGATCAAACGAAACGCCGACACGAAAACGCTGTCCACCGTCGAAGAAACCAAGCGATACAAAGTCGTCTTTGACAAACGCGTCGTCGATCCCATCACGTTCCTGTCGTACCCTTACGGCTACCAAAAACAGGTCACCATCCTGGACGAAGATCTCAGTCAAGCCCAGGCAGCCCAACTCGATGACGTGGACATGCACAATGTAGAATTACTCATGGATCTTGTATGAAATGGTCAAATAAAAACCGTTTTTTTCCTGTCACACGGTGTCTGTGGTCATTTCCGGTTTTTGATGACGTCACTTCCGGTTGCCATGACGTCACTTCCGGTCTGCCTCGATTCCATGTTGGCCGCGCGAGACTAGACCCTAAAAACCTCGGTCCCATGTTGGCCGCGCGGGACTAGACCCAATACTTAAACTCGGTCCCAGACCTCAAAAAACCTATCCCGGCCACTTTGGTCACGTGGTCCAAATACAGCTCTCTGATTGGTTGAAATTTGAAATCCTGCGCTCTGATTGGCTAGCCGCAAACCGGCACCCTATACTACTTACATTTTCCATAATTATGTCAGTTAAAACATAGATAAGCCTGGGTAAAAGCAAGTCTTTATTCCCAGACAAGGTTAAGGCAAAATTTTTAACAACTGTTGTCACTTGCTCGTCTGAGATTTAAGTACCAGGACGAGCAGGTGCCTCCACACATGCCCAATATACACAAACAGATACCAATTGTCAAGAAACCCTCACTAATGGTGCTAGTGGTAAAAAATCACCATTCGTCAAAGAAGGCTGACTATTCGTACCATTGGTATGAATGGAAAGCTCCTCATGCCCAGACCATTAGTATACCATTGTAAACTGCATCCCATTACTATTTGAGAGCCGTGCGTAAGCAATTTGTCGATTGGTGCCATTGGTTCAAATCGATTCCATTGGAAAAGTAGTTGGTCGATTGGTATACTATTTGTAAGCTGCATATATTAACACCTGAGGGCCGCGCATAAACTATCTGTCAATTGGTAGCATTGGAACCAATGGTAGCAATGGAAAAGGAGGCAGCCGATAAGGGCTCCATTTGTAAACTGCATATATTAACACTTGAGAGCCGCGCGGAAACTACTTGTCAATTGGTACCATAGACTGCAAAACAGTTGTATTTTTTGCGAACGCGAGCGACGGTTCATATTCGAACGAAAGGTCTGGAGCGAGTGTAAAAACGGCGAGGGAGAATGGTGAGAGACGCTAAAAAATACGACTGTCCGCCATGCATATATCAAATTCGTTCAAAATTACCCGTTCTTCCAGCAACGGGAAATTCCCATTGGTCTAATCGTGCACGCAATCTGTCATCAAATGTCAATCACACCTCATCAAAAAGATATAGACGCCATATCAGTTTCCCAGGAAAGACAGAAATTCTAGGCTCGATTTTCGCCGCTCTCTCGTGTGTGGTCTACCCTCCCCGAGAAGGGGGAGGAGTGCGGGCTCATTTCCCGAAAAGCGGCTGGTAATTGAGCCAACAGAAATTCCCGCGTGAAGAGTGCAGAATGTCTAACATTCTCACTGATGTACGAGTTGCGCTGGCCACTACAGATGTACAGAGTATTTTAGAAATACCAGCAACTGATGAGATCCACATGGAGGATCGCAACCATGGCCTGCCTTAACTAAGCCGAACAATGGCATATACATAACACCGTGAACACGCAACACAGTCAACTGTGGTACTAGAACGATCAAAGGAGAAATTAACCTATACGTCGAGCTCCAGAAACATTAGTTCGATCAGATAGTGCAAGAAAAACATAAGAATTTCTCAAGCCAAGCGTTTAGCTTTCTCAAAGTAAAGCTGCGGCGTCTCCAAAGAAAAAAGTAGGAGGGCAAATATGACACCCGTGATAGGAACCACCTACTGTACTTCTAATCACAGCCGGGCCCGGCGTGACAATATAGAATGCAAGTAAACAACACGCTCACAGTAAACCGACGTCATATTTTGTCCCTCAAAAGCAAATACTTGTAGATTTAAAAACATATCTTGCAATAGAAATGAGCCAAAACGAAACACTAGCACATGGCAAATTATAAAGGTGTCAAACTCAACGAAGTGACACGCAGATAACAGCGCCATAGCACGTACGTTCTAACGGCTCTAATTTCTCCATATAACACAATACGAAGTGCCATTCATAAACAAGAGTGAAGCGACAAAAAAGGTCGAGAGACCAAATAGTAAACGGCAAATGTACAGATGCCACGAACCGTAGGAGTCGTGTAGGCCAGCTGTCAACCCCATTAGCACTGTTAATGGCTGCAGTTCGGGAAATAATGGCTCTTGCTGTTGTGATACACACGAATACTATTTTGTCCTGTGAATAATGCGGGTATTTACTCATTCGTTTCATTTGCAAAACCTCCTGCTCTCCATTTGTGGCATCGTTGTCAGCAGCCATGGTTGAAGCTTGCTCACGTGATTTAATTTCTCTTTAATTTGTGAAAGCATGGTGGCGCAGTAAAAATGTTTTTGGTTTTTAACCATCCAGTCTTAAAATTCCCAACTGTGTTTTAAAACATTAACTGCACAATCAACTGACCGACGCTGTCGCTTCTTTTGGTTTTCTTCCTCTACGCGAGGCGGTTTTTTGGTATTGTTTGATTCATTTAACTGTCTTCTCTTTAGAAAAGGGCACGTCCTACATTTTACAGAAAAACAGAAACGCTCGTCCTTTCCAAATCAATGAATGAAACTTCACGATGACAACACAACAAATTTCGCGCGAAAATATGCATCCAAACTATCAAATATAAGATCTGGGTGGAGCTGTCAAGAAATTTCTGTCACCTCAGTGACATTATACGAACCCCCGCTTAGAACAAATTCGTTGTATGGAAAGCCGACAGTCGTTTTCTCGCCTCACACGCTCTGCGGGCGTGTGAGGCTCGCGCGCCTCACACTCGAGGTTCACGCTTACGGCGCTTCGCGCCTTCCGAAGAGGTCTGAAAACGACTGTTTTGTAGTCTATTGGTACCATTGGCACCAGAGGAAAAGTAGACAGTCGATTGGTATGCCATATTTGTAAACTGTTTTAAGTGTGCGAGACCAAAAGCGCTAAATGCAGTGTATATTCTGCTCTGTACTCCGGTTTTCCCCTCTCCCTAAAAACCAACATTTGATTTGATTTGAGTTAGTCTCCCCTATTGGTGGTGTCTTTGCTCAGCTAGTAAATTTGAGACTTAAAATAAAGTAATCATTATTACTATTGTTATCTAATCACTCTGCAGTGAAACGAGAACAAAATAATTTCTACCTTAGTATAAGTAAGAAAACACCAGTCATAGGAGGGGGAATCTGGTTTACTGATCAGACATAAATCGACCTAGGATTAACGTAGTAACCAAAAACACTGAAAATTACTAAAACAAAATTTCCGAAATGAACTGATCAAAAGCGGAGATGCTGTCGAAGTGACAACTCCTAACAGACAAACTCCTTAAATATTAACTTCTATTTTCTTAGTATAATTACGTAACCTGCATGCCAATGAATCTACATACCAGCACAAAACTATCTTACAATAACAACGTGAAAAATTATATTTGTTATCTAATCACTCTGCAGTGAAACGAAAACAAAATAATTTCTAACTAAGTATAAGTAAGAAAACACGAGTCATAGGAGGGGGCATCTCGTTTATTGATCAGACATAAATTGCCCCATTTCGAAGATAAAGCACAATTTAAAGAGAATTACAGACCTAAGGAACGCGAAACTGAAAGAAGGGAATTGATGTTATCTTTAACATAGCCGTCCTTCGCATGATCCGATTTCCAATGACCATGTCGTTTAAACAAACGATCGCTGATGCCAGCGTTCGCAGCGGCAGAGGCACCACCTGATCTTAAGCTATGTAAGCCATAACTAGACTTAGGAAAACCTAGTTCAACTAAGGAATTAAGGAAAAGCTCCCTAGCCCTGGAATAGGATATAGGTCGCTAACCTAGAGAATAACTAAGAGTGGACTTATGATAAACACGATTGCGAAATACAAATTCGCTAGAATTACAATTCAAAGAAGCGAGATGAAAATAACGAGAAAGTATACTATAGGGACAAGTGACAGTACCCGTCCTAGCCAAAAGAATTGAGGAACCATCCCTGTACACGTCACGGTCTTACTACTGGCAATAGTAATCTTAACGTAATCCGAATTATGGAAATTTACATCACAACAGCGCAACTTAGCTAGCTCATCAAAGCGTAAAAATGCACAGTAAGCAGTGATAAATAAAGCTGCAATTAGGAGACCAGACAGGTTAGCAGATGGCGAGGCATACTTTGAACAAATTGAAGAAATAATCTCGGGAGTAATTGGCTCTATTTTAACCACTGGTTTAGCGGAAATCCGGACACCAGCCTCGAGAATGTTCTTTACCAGAGGATCTTGACAAGGATCAGGAAAACCATGGAGCTTGTTAGCCCACGAAATACCACAACATGCAGAATGAAGCACGGAAGAGCTTGTATAACTTTGGATAAGATGCTATAGGTAAAGAGCGACATCCAATGGCCTTGTAGGCAAAGCAGTAATCTTGGGGAAGCAAGATGCCCAGACTCTAAATTTCTGAAAGGACCTGGAATACTGATCAATGGTGCGTGGAGCCTTGGACTGTAATGCACGAGCCGGAAGCGAACTGGCAAGTCTACGGAGTTCAGGATTCGTTAGGGTGGAGCTAGTCTGCGCAAAAACAATATCACCTTGTGCACGAAAAAAAAATAGAACAAGAATGTTTAGTCCAACACGGACTACTACTAGTAGCCGCGAAAAAAGCCCAGTGGCATCCAGAGTAAATCAAGTGTGCAAATACCTAGTGGCAAAACAAATAAACACACAAAGCCAAGTGGCAAACACTTCAATTCCAACAGATGATAAAGCAAAGAAAAAAATACAACCTAATTGCTTAGATTTGATTGGCTCCATTAATACGCAAGAAAAGGACAGGCGAACTAAATTTATCAGAACCAAAAATACAATTCTTATTAACACCATGAACAAAAACTCGCTTCCCTTCAGCAACATAAAGGAAGTCAACAAGTCAACTACGAAGGAAGTCAACTACGAAAAGAACGATCTTCATTAATAATGCAAGGCCAAAAAATGGCAGACGGCCAATAATGGACCACAAGCGCGCCTACGCACTTGCATAATTTGACATGCTCAATAACTTGGGTGATAAGGGTGACAAACTTTTCAACGCAAAAACTAACAGCATTCAATTCCCATCAAGTGGAGCTTTGCTTCATTTCAAGATCATTAAAATTCTTGTGGGCAACAAGACACCGCTCGACCTCAACATAAATGTAAGAAGCGCAAGCAACGTCGCTAGCATCGGAATATACAATGTGATGAGGAACATTAACTGGATAGACAAAAGGTCTAGAATTAACTGTCCGAGCATTGGCACACCAATAATTTAACTCAGAAATAGCTTCAGCAGTAAGATAATCCCTAGCATTCAAGATGCTCTGCCGACAATAACAGAATGCAATGCTTTCGTCATAATCTTGCAAATGTAACCAAAACCAAGCATACAGGAAATGATAAGCCCGGCAACGTGAGCCAGCATCCTTGCAGTAACTACACGAGAACTAGAAACTTCCCTTATGGACGCAAGCAGAACTGATATCTTATCTTCAGGAATAGACAATAAGCCCCGAGCAAAATCCCAGTGAAAACCAAGCCAGCGAAGCAACTGACTAGGGATCTACATACACTTATCCTTATTTGGAACGAACCCCGAGCTAATCAAACAAGAAGTTTTAAAAAAACTTAAAACCGCGCTTTTTTAACTCTTTTGCGCTCACAAGAACATTACGTAATATTTAGCAACAAAGTTTTGCGAGAAAATATTACTCGGAAAAAATTTAAAAGATGGTTAGGACTTGTTTCCATATCTCAAACCGCCCTTGGATACGTTGTGATGCGTACACAAAGTAAATACTGATTATAGGCCTAAGCACTGAAAATACTGATTAGGGTTAGGGTTAATGGTTAGCTTCTTTATAGCGTTCGGGTTTTCGATATAGTACTTAAATCAAACCAAACCGGTGGTCTAGTGGTTAAGGTAGAAGACTGCCGATCTGGCACGCCGGGTTCAAATCTTCCTCGTCAAAACGAAATCTTTTTCCCTTTAAAATTAAAGAGACTTGCACTTTGACAACATTTGTTGAGCAGAAACTAAGTCTCTGTGTCAAGAAACTTAGATATGGAAACAAGTCTTTACCTTAAAAGATTGGAAACAACAGAGATTGCGTGATTCAAAGTTGAGTCAGTGCCTGGGATGTAAGAGATTTTATTTATTTTTAATCTTTATGCAAACGTTCAGCTCATGAAACGTGACATAGTCACCGTCGTCATCTACTGTTACATCACGACCGAATTTCATTACGCGAAAACGTGACTCTGGCTGCCTTTCAGCGCAGCATATATATGTTGAAAGGCGTATCTGATTACATTCTTTGCATGGCGCGGATCTAGCGTGACTTGTAATCGGAGAATTTTGTTAACGGCTAAGGAAAAAATACCTTGACCTTTCAAACGAATATAAATTTACATATGTTAAAAGGGTTTTTGACGAGCGCTAAGGTTTTAATTTTTTTCCCCAGAAAATTCCACCATTGCTTCTGGCGAAGTAAACACGATCTTATTTATCACCATCAGCGCATTCCATGGCTGACACCAGACGTAATACCTTTTAAGCCCATTGAATATTCCCTTCGAAAGTGAACAGAAACAAAAATTCCAGATTACAAAATCTTCTGTTTCGCACACAAAACGAAAATACAGCTTAACTCTGGATAATTTCAGCCTTAGCAGCCAGCAGCTGGTCCCAAATTAGATGCTTTATCCTTGCAAATGTCCTGACGCCCATCGCCGAAGGATTTTGGCCCAAGTTAATCTTGGTAAGCGCACGCCGCTCAGCAGCTCGGAGTTTCTTCTCATCTTCAAAATTTTCAGCGAGTTCGTCGGACTCGTATTTCTCAACTGCAGCCCAGCCAGTGGGACTTTTGTTAGCAAAGTGGATCAACTTAATGCCTTTCTCCAGGTCAGACTTGCATTGGCCTTTTGGAGATGTTCTTGAACAGCCAGCAGGTTTCTCTCGGACAGATTAGAGATAGCCAGATCAAGGCAGTCAAGGAGCTGTGTATTAAACTCAAACTGGATTCTGTTACTTTTAAATTAGAGTGAACTAGCTGCCTTAGAGTCTGTTTTCAATTTCTTTAGTTCTCGGCGAGATTCAACCTTGCGTTTGTCCAAGGAGCGCTTGAAATCACCAAACTTTTTCTGCAACTTTGCATCAAGGAGAGAAGAAATCAGCGAGATTGTGCGGGAATTAGAAATGTCTATCTGCTGAGGTTGGGATGATGCAGTTTCCGGCGGTGGATCAGGCATAGCACAGAAATTACTAAAACAAAATTTCCGAAATGAACTGATCAAAAGCGGAGATGCTGTCGAAGTGACAACTCCTAACGGACAAACTCCTTAAATATTAACTTCTTAGTATAATTACGTAACTTGCATGCCAACGAATCTACATACTAGCACAAATCTATCTTACAATAATAACGTGAAAAGTTATATTTATTGTTAATAATTATGTGTTTTCATTTCTGAGCAAGACATTGCAACACAAGTGTTATTGCAACGCAAGCTCTACTATTTTTAAAAGCAGTTTCCTTACTTGGAGAAGACTTGCTTGTCCCTGAACCCACTTTAATATCACTGCTTGACTTGGGTGTAAATGGCTTGATCACTAGTTTCGTATCTGTATGGGACGCAGTGACTGCACATGGAGAGGTTGTGAGAGAGTTGGAACTCGTAGAATAACTTGATGAGGCAGTGGAATGGTGACCAACATCGCGCAGAGAATTAGAGTGAGGCAAAGACTTGTTGTGGTAAGAAGTGTACTCGTCTTTGTTGCCAAAAACATTGTTTAGGAATCCCGTTGCTTAATGGAAAATGTAAGAAGTGAGAAAGATATGAAACACATTCAACAACTGTTGAAAAAGGTAAGTTTACAGTTATCACCAATATTGCATTAGCTTTAATACATTTTCAATAATTGTGTCAGTTAAAACATAGATAAGCCTGGGTATGAGCAGGAGCCCATTACTAGGAGCCTGCAACTTCGATAATAAGCAAATGCAATGGCATTTTTACAGACCAGTTCCAACCTACATGAGCATGCTTCGTTAAGGATAAAACAATGTGGCCTCACGTGAACTGGTCGACATCATTTTGACGTGTCAACATTGGTCTGTGCTTGTGCTTGTGATGATCTGAATTCGAGATCAATTCAAACGAAAAATAGATCGGTCAGTGAAAATGCCGTGACAGGAATATGGGGCAGTTGCAGGCTCCTAGTGATGAGCTCCTGGTACGAGCTAGTCTTTATTCCAAGACAAGGTCAAGGCAAGTTTTTTAACAACTGTTGTCACCTGCTAGTCTGAGGTTTGGGTACCAGGACGAGCAGGTGCCTCCACACATGTCCAATATACACAAACAGATACCAATTGTCACGAGACCCTCACCAATGGTGCCAGTGGTAAAAAAATCACCATTCATCAAAGAAGGCTGACTATTCGTACCATTGGTATGAATGGAAAGCTCCTCATGCCCAGTCCATTGGTATACCATTGTAAACTGCATCCCATTACTACTTGAGAGCCATGCGTAAGCAATTTGTCGATTGGTGCCATTGGTTCAAATCGATTCCATTGGAAAAGTAGTTAGTCAATTGGTATACTATTTGTAAGCTGCATATATTAACACCTGAGGGCCACGCATAAACTACATGTATCTGTCGATTGGTAGCATTGGAACCAATGATAGCAATGGAAAAGGAGGCAGCCGAGCGGGACTCCATTTGTAAACTGCATATATTAACACTTGAGAGCCGCGCGGAAACTACTTGTCAATTGGTACCATTGGTACCAATGGTACCAGAGGAAAAGTAGACAGTCGTTCGGTATGCCATTTGTAAACTGTTTTATATGTGCGAGACCAAAAGCGCTAAATACAGTGTATATTCTGCTCCGTACTCCGGTTTTCCCCTCTCCCTAAAAACCAACATTTGATTTGATTTGATTTGATTTGAGTTAGTCTCCCCTATTAGTAATGTCTGTGCTCAGCTAGTAAATTTGAGACTTAAAATAGAGTAATCATTATTATTATTATTATTGTTAAAGTGCAACTATGATCAAATTTTTACCTCTTGATTTTTTAGGGGGATCACAAAGAATTCTATAAAAGAATGAAAACGCTGTTTACCGTTTGCAAATATCTGCATTGGTTCCGGAGATATTTAAGTTTGAAAATAGCCTGCGTGGCAGGCCGTAGAAAGGGAGTGAGGAAAGTCAAAATGAGCGCGGGATCGGAGGGACGGCCTGCAAGGACGCTATTGTTTTCTTTGTTTTTTACGTCCACCAGACGAACGTAAAAATCCTGATTGGTCAAATTTAATGAATTACCTAACTTCATCCTTCTGATTGGTCAGCGACCTGTCATTTGAAACCATTAAGGTCTTCTTACATTTATACTCAACCAGGCGGATAAATCTAGAGATCGTTTCGAACTAATTCATCATAGGTTAGCCGATGTTAGTAATAACGCCTCTTTTCAGAATTGTTAGCGGCCTGATTATTGAGGTTGAGGCCATGAAATTTACTGTCTGATATTTAGCTCAGAAGCTAGTTTGTTTGGAAGACATCGAAGGGGGCAAATTTGACGTTGTCTGTGCATCGGCGAAAAGTGTCACAGACAAGCGATTTCAACAATCATTGAAGAAGAACACTACTGAGTAGCAGTTTAGTGGCTTGTGGTGGAGTCACGTACAGTTGAAACATGAACAGGCACTGCAGGCCAACTGCGAATCGATGTAAGAAGCAATCACTGTTATCCCAAAGCTCTTCAGAGATTTGCTTAAGACAACTCCGAATATTTTTTTTCTCTCCGACGGTTTGAATATATTTCCACGAGCTTTAGCCACACATTTGCCATATGTTACTTTTAGATTTATCTGGCAAACTCTACAAACATTGTTACAATTGCTTTCTTTTTGGCCCGGAGTCTTCTCGCTTTTCCCAACGTCCGAAGCTCAGGTCTTCAAATTTTAAAATTCATTTTTCGTGCAAAACAACAAAAACAAGAAATACGAGAACCCATTGGCACCTTCACATTTTGTCACGAAAGAAGTAATGTGATTCTGATTGGATGATTTTGACAGCCATACATTCCACAGTTGAGTGGGTTTTGCATAGTTAATTAGAGGGCGGAATGAAGAAAACACACGCGTCCTTGCAGGCGTCCCCTACCGCGATCCTCACGCGTCTGTTCTCGCACTTCATGCGCTCGTCTTTCCCCTTTCCCTCCCCTTCGGACGCCTGCCACGCAGGCTAGTTTGAAAAATGTGTAAAATATGCAAATGAGATGACTGATGACGTCATATACTCAACCCAATTTTACATCATGTAAAAAATAGAGCTATCTTAGCCAATATGCGGCACAGAGCATTTAAAAACTTGGCAGGTTAGTAGTTCTACAGAAAACACACCTATGGGTATAAAAAATTTTGTTCCCATGGCAATTCACTCTTTTCCAGTCCCCACCCACTTGATTTCAATATGTAAGTGATTTTCAGCCCGAGAAATGTTAAACAAGGCCGAAAACCCAAGCTAGCATATTTATTTGCTTGTTGGATTATGTATATGAGGCCGCATTTGCAAATATAATCAAAGGGCTCTTATGAGCCAACTCATTCGTGTCGAATTAGTGAATTTATGAGAAAGTGAGGGCAGTAAAGTTTTACAAAGTCATGATGACGATGCGTTTACAGGCATTCTTCAGGTTAAGAGCAAAGGTAGCTACTCAGAGGTATTAAGTGGACCTAAGTGTTGCAATAAAGATAGTGTTGTAAGAGAAAAGAAAGCCGGGCCTTCGTGGGTTTACTTGTTGTTGTTCGTTTATGAGAAACCACTTTAAGTAAAGTGTTTGTTAGCCAGTTGTCATATTTGTTGCTTAATTAGGTGACATCTTGTCATGAATTTTGAGAAGCATTTCGTGACTTAGCTGAATTTGCGTGCGCCCGCTATATACATGTGCTTTTGATCTCCTTCACGCCCAATCTCTTGACTATCAGCTAGTGGAATTTTTCGACTTTTGGAACGTTCTTTGCCATGTCCGACAACTTTTCGCGCAGTTCTCGGAAAGTAAATTTCAATTTATTCGTTTGAAGTAAAGCTATAATTTCGTGAATAAGAGGAATGAATATGTTCATTCAGAAATCGACGAACACTAATTTAAAAACAGCAATTTTCCGTTTTTAGGCCATGAACTCAGTCTGCAGTCTGCATTTGTACTCCAGACTTATTTATTATACGGTAACAAAACAAAATGGAGACTGACAAGAAAAACTCTTTTTTTTTTAACGTCCGAAACGTGTCAGCATTCGATTTTATAACTTGTACCTATTGTGACCCAATTGTCACGCAATCACCTCACAATCGTCGCATTCTTGGGGAATGCACTCAGCTTTTTTTTAAATCTTGAAACGTGCACTTTAAACGATATGAAAAAGAATTCATACAATTCATTCTTACACCGTTTTAAGCTTTCAAGGGGTTTTCGGACTTAAGCGCGAGATCTCTGTATTGTATAAAATGGAAACTCTAGTATTGCAATTTGATCTACGTATAACACATTGGAGATGGCACTGGTTGAGGTCACACTTGAGCTTTTTTTTACCATAGTAAACGAAAGTTTACCATGGTAAATGGGTTTTTCAATGTGACCGGCTTTTTTCACTTCACCATGGTAAACGGGAGTCTAGTCTGTTGCGTTAGTAACGGCGGTAGGATGAAAGCAAAGTTTACTATAGTAAAACAATCTCAAAAAGCATGGTTTATCGCACGTTTATCTAAACTTTGCTTAATTAGGTGACATCTTGTCATGAATTTTGAGAAGCATTTCGTGACTTAGCTGAATTTGCGTGCGCCCGCTATATACATGTGCTTTCGATCTCCTTCACGCCCAATCTTTTGACTATCAGCTAGTGGAATTTTTCGACTTTTGGAACGTTCTTTGCCATGTCCGACAACTTTTCGCGCAGTTCTCGGAAAGTAAATTTCAATTTATTCGTTTGAAGTAAAGCTATAATTTCGTGAATAAGAGGAATGAATATGTTCATTCAGAAATCGACGAACACTAATTTAAAAACAGCAATTTTCCGTTTTTAGGCCATGACAAAATAAAAGAACCACAATCGAAGCTACAACAGGTTCACGATCCATGGCGCAGTCACGAACAATTAATTAAACTCACGCGAAGAAACTCATGTCTGTCATTAACTCGACATTTGAGTAGCACTCTTGTGACAAGGAACCATCTGGAAAGTGTAAAAGTCAGCTAATGCGTTTTACCGTGGTGAACTTTGTTTACCTTTTTTATACCATAGTTAAGGGTTTTTACCTTAGTAAACGGCTAAGTGTGAAGTAACCTGGAAGGTTACTACGTGACAATAGGTAACTTATGTAATCAAATGTTACCACGTTTCTAACGAAAAAAAAGCAGTTTTTCCTGTCAGTCTGCATTTTGAACCTAGTCTGCATTTTGTACTCGTTCTGCAGCCTGCATCTTGTATCTTAAGTCTGAATTTTGTACTCGGTCTGCAGTCTGCATTTTGTACTGACAATATGACCCGGCCGTATGACCGGTTTTTATTACGAGGTTGCCCGTGAAAGCAAATTTATCCTGAATGAACCAAACTCCACCGCTAAATCTTCGATTAAAAGCGGACATTAAAAGCACAATCCCCACTCAAAATCTTCCCTTTTATAAAAAGATGAAATTAAAGGCAGTCCGCTGATCCTACAAATTGTAAAGGAACGCCGCAAAGGACATGTTTCACCTACCACAACAACTTACGCAAACGTGAAAACAGCAGATTGTTATCGTTTCTCTCTGAAATTAAAAAAGACCTTCTGCAACGCTAATTACCTCACCGGAAATTAATTTGTTGTTTTAACCTTCCAGTATACCTGTTATCAATAACATTTTGTATTGCTTATACTACTGACAAAACCATTATCGATTAATTAATCACAAACAGTCTTTCTTTGACAGAAAATAGAAAACAGCTCATTGTGAAAAGTTCGTATAAAACTATAAACTGCAAATGAATTGTACGCTGACTTTATTATCACTCACTACACGTAAATCTTATGTTTCAGTGCACATACAACGCTCATGCAGTGCTCTGATAATGCTCATTTAATTCACTTCACGGCTGGCAAAAGTCCAGCCTTAGTATAACTGCGCTAACGAATAAGTAAATTAGACCTTTGTTCCACCGTGTGTGCGACTTGATTGTCGATCTAAACGTTTATGTATGTATGGACCTTAAATTCGAGGTTAAATAAAGTCATGTTATGTTATGTTATGTTATGGACGATATGTTGTTATTATGAGTTTGCCCGTGAGCGCAAATTTCCAAATGTGTCCCAAAATTGGATAGGGTATTCCCAGTGGAGTTTTTGGCCCTCAACTAACTCGACCTGCTAAAGGATAAGTCAAAGGATAGATCAAAGTCCATTTCTACAAAGAGCACTATTAGTCTGTTGTACCTTACAAATTCTCTACTCTACCATAACAACAACTTTAACTCCACTCTCCTCTGTCCTTCACAACTATATCTTACCATTACAGCTCCATTGCACCAACACAACTACACTCTACCCTCACATCTCGACCCAACTCCACTCAACTGTACCAACAAAGCTAAACTCTACCAACACAACTAAACTCTACCATCACAACTCCACTCAACTTCACTCAACTCAGCTCTACCAACAAAACTATACTCTACCATCGCATTTGACTCAACTCCACTCCACCAACACAACTTGACTCCACCATCGCAACCATATACTCTACCATTACAACCCGACTCCACTTGACTCCACCGTCACATGCAGCTATATACTCCACCATCACATCTCGACCTCACCAACAAAACTGTACTCAATCATCACAACTCAACTCGACTCCACCATCACAACTTTACTCTTTCATCGCAACTCGACTCAACTCGACTCAACTAGACCCCACCATCACAACTATACTCCAGGTGTATACTCTACCATCACAACTCGACTCCACCAACGAAACTATACTCTACCATAACAACTCAACTGAACTCGACTCTGCCAACACAACTATTTCACAACTCAACTCAACTCGACTCCACCATCACAACTGTACTCTACCATCACAATTGAACTCAACTCGACTCCACCATCACAACTTTACTCTACCATCACTACTTGACTCAACTCGACTTCACCAACACAATGATATCACCACTCCACTCAACTTGACTCCACCATCACAACTGTACTCTACTATCACAACTCGACTTAACTCGACTCCACGAACACAACTATACTCTACACTGTACCATCACAACTCGACTCCTCCAACACAACTATACTCTGACGATGCACAACTCGACTCAACTCGACTCCACGATCACAAGTATAGTTGTGTTGGAGGAGTCGAGTTGTGATGGTACAGTGTAGAGTATAGTTGTGTTCGTGGAGTCGAGTTAAGTCGAGTTGTGATAGTAGAGTACAGTTGTGATGGTGGAGTCAAGTTGAGTGGAGTGGTGATATCATTGTGTTGGTGAAGTCGAGTTGAGTCAAGTAGTGATGGTAGAGTAAAGTTGTGATGGTGGAGTCGAGTTGAGTTCAATTGTGATGGTAGAGTACAGTTGTGATGGTGGAGTCGAGTTGAGTTGAGTTGTGAAATAGTTGTGTTGGCAGAGTCGAGTTCAGTTGAGTTGTTATGGTAGAGTATAGTTTCGTTGGTGGAGTCGAGTTGTGATGGTAGAGTATACACCTGGAGTATAGTTGTGATGGTGGGGTCTAGTTGAGTCGAGTTGAGTCGAGTTGCGATGAAAGAGTAAAGTTGTGATGGTGGAGTCGAGTTGAGTTGTGATGATTGAGTACAGTTTTGTTGGTGAGGTCGAGATGTGATGGTGGAGTATATAGCTGCATGTGACGGTGGAGTCAAGTGGAGTCGGGTTGTAATGGTAGAGTATATGGTTGCGATGGTGGAGTCAAGTTGTGTTGGTGGAGTGGAGTTGAGTCAAATGCGATGGTAGAGTATAGTTTTGTTGGTAGAGCTGAGTTGAGTGAAGTTGAGTGGAGTTGTGATGGTAGAGTTTAGTTGTGTTGGTAGAGTTTAGCTTTGTTGGTACAGTTGAGTGGAGTTGGGTCGAGATGTGAGGGTAGAGTGTAGTTGTGTTGGTGCAATGGAGCTGTAATGGTAAGATATAGTTGTGAAGGACAGAGGAGAGTGGAGTTAAAGTTGTTGTTATGGTAGAGTAGAGAATTTGTAAGGTACAACAGACTAATAGTGCTCTTTGTAGAAATGGACTTTGATCTATCCTTTGACTTATCCTTTAGCAGGTCGAGTTAGTTGAGGGCCAAAAACTCCACTGGGAATACCCTATCCAATTTTGGGACACATTTGGAAATTTGCGCTCACGGGCAAACTCATAATAACAACATATCGTCCATAACATAACATAACATAACATGACTTTATTTAACCTCGAATTTAAGGTCCATACATACATAAACGTTTAGATCGACAATCAAGTCGCACACACGGTGGAACAAAGGTCTAATTTACTTATTCGTTAGCGCAGTTATACTAAGGCTGGACTTTTGCCAGCCGTGAAGTGAATTAAATGAGCATTATCAGAGCACTGCATGAGCGTTGTATGTGCACTGAAACATAAGATTTACGTGTAGTGAGTGATAATAAAGTCAGCGTACAATTCATTTGCAGTTTATAGTTTTATACGAACTTTTCACAATGAGCTGTTTTCTATTTTCTGTCAAAGAAAGACTGTTTGTGATTAATTAATCGATAATGGTTTTGTCAGTAGTATAAGCAATACAAAATGTTATTGATAACAGGTATACTGGAAGGTTAAAACAACAAATTAATTTCCGGTGAGGTAATTAGCGTTGCAGAAGGTCTTTTTTAATTTCAGAGAGAAACGATAACAATCTGCTGTTTTCACGTTTGCGTAAGTTGTTGTGGTAGGTGAAACATGTCCTTTGCGGCGTTCCTTTACAATTTGTAGGATCAGCGGACTGCCTTTAATTTCATCTTTTTATAAAAGGGAAGATTTTGAGTGGGGATTGTGCTTTTAATGTCCGCTTTTAATCGAAGATTTAGCGGTGGAGTTTGGTTCATTCAGGATAAATTTGCTTTCACGGGCAACCTCGTAATAAAAACCGGTCATACGGCCGGGTCATATTGTCAGTACAAAATGCAGACTGCAGACCGAGTACAAAATTCAGACTTAAGATACAAGATGCAGGCTGCAGAACGAGTACAAAATGCAGACTAGGTTCAAAATGCAGACTGACAGGAAAAACTGCTTTTTTTTCGTTAGAAACGTGGTAACATTTGATTACATAAGTTACCTATTGTCACGTAGTAACCTTCCAGGTTACTTCACACTTAGCCGTTTACTAAGGTAAAAACCCTTAACTATGGTATAAAAAAGGTAAACAAAGTTCACCACGGTAAAACGCATTAGCTGACTTTTACACTTTCCAGATGGTTCCTTGTCACAAGAGTGCTACTCAAATGTCGAGTTAATGACAGACATGAGTTTCTTCGCGTGAGTTTAATTAATTGTTCGTGACTGCGCCATGGATCGTGAACCTGTTGTAGCTTCGATTGTGGTTCTTTTATTTTGTCATGGCCTAAAAACGGAAAATTGCTGTTTTTAAATTAGTGTTCGTCGATTTCTGAATGAACATATTCATTCCTCTTATTCACGAAATTATAGCTTTACTTCAAACGAATAAATTGAAATTTACTTTCCGAGAACTGCGCGAAAAGTTGTCGGACATGGCAAAGAACGTTCCAAAAGTCGAAAAATTCCACTAGCTGATAGTCAAAAGATTGGGCGTGAAGGAGATCGAAAGCACATGTATATAGCGGGCGCACGCAAATTCAGCTAAGTCACGAAATGCTTCTCAAAATTCATGACAAGATGTCACCTAATTAAGCAAAGTTTAGATAAACGTGCGATAAACCATGCTTTTTGAGATTGTTTTACTATAGTAAACTTTGCTTTCATCCTACCGCCGTTACTAACGCAACAGACTAGACTCCCGTTTACCATGGTGAAGTGAAAAAAGCCGGTCACATTGAAAAACCCATTTACCATGGTAAACTTTCGTTTACTATGGTAAAAAAAAGCTCAAGTGTGACCTCAACCAGTGCCATCTCCAATGTGTTATACGTAGATCAAATTGCAATACTAGAGTTTCCATTTTATACAATACAGAGATCTCGCGCTTAAGTCCGAAAACCCCTTGAAAGCTTAAAACGGTGTAAGAATGAATTGTATGAATTCTTTTTCATATCGTTTAAAGTGCACGTTTCAAGATTTAAAAAAAAGCTGAGTGCATTCCCCAAGAATGCGACGATTGTGAGGTGATTGCGTGACAATTGGGTCACAATAGGTACAAGTTATAAAATCGAATGCTGACACGTTTCGGACGTTAAAAAAAAAAGAGTTTTTCTTGTCAGTCTCCATTTTGTTTTGTTACCGTATAATAAATAAGTCTGGAGTACAAATGCAGACTGCAGACTGAGTACAAAATGGAGACTGACAAGAAAAACTGTTTTTTTATTTACGCCCGAAACGTGTCAGCATTCGATTTTATAACTTGTACCTATTGTGACCCTATTGTCATGCAATAACCTCATAATCTTCGCATTCTTGGGGAATGTACTCAGCTTTTTTATATCTTGAAACGTGCACTTTAAACGATATGAAAAAGAATTAATACAATTCATTCTTACACCGTTTTAAGCTTTCAAGGGGTTTTCGGACTTCTATGTATTATATAAAATAGAAACGCTAGTATTGCAATTTGATCTACGTACAACACATTGGAGATGGCACTGCAAGGTTACTGCGTGACAATAGGTAACTTAATATATAATCAAATGTTACTACGTTTCTAACGAAAAAAAGCGGTTTTTCCTGTCAGTCTGCATTTTGAACCTAGTCTGCATTTTGTACTCGTTCTGCAGTCTGCATTTTGTACCTAAAGTCTGAATTTTGTACTCGGTCTGCAGTCTGCATTTTGTACCTAGTCCGCATTTTGTACTCGGTCTGCATTTTGTACTCGGTCTGCAGTCTGCATTTTGTACTGACCGTATGACCCGGCCGTATGACCAGTTTTTATTACGAGGTTGCCCGTGAAAGCAAATTTATCCTGAATGAATCAAACTCCACCGCCGCTAAATCTTCGATTAAAAGCCGACATTAAAAGCACAATCGCGCATATCCCCACTCAAAATCTTCTCTTTTATAAAAAGATGAAATTAACGGCAGTCCGCTGATCCTGCAAATTGTAAAGGAATGCCGCAAAGTTCATGTTTCACATACCACAACAACTTATGCAAACGTGAAAACAGCAGATTGTTATCGTTTCTCTCTGAAATCAACACCTTATTATCTTTAAAGACCTTCTGCAACGCTAATTACCTCACCGGAAATTAATTTGTTGTTTTAACCTTCCAGTATACCTGTTAGCAATAACATTTTTATACTACTGACAAAACCATTATCGATTAATTGATCATAAACAGTCTGTCTTTGACAGAAAATATAAAACAGCTCATTGTGAAAAGTTTGTATAAAACTATAAACAGCAAATGAATTGTACCCTGACTTTATCATCACTCATTACACGTAAATCTTATGTTTCAGTGCATATACTCATGCAGTGCTCTGATAATGCTCATTTAATTCACTTCACGGCTGGCAAAAGACCAGCCTTAGTATAACTGCGGTAAAGAATAAGTAAATTAGACATTTGTCCTACCGTGTGTGCGCCTTGATTGTTGATCTAAACGTTTATGTATGTATGGATGATATGTTGTTATTATGAGTTTGCCCGTGAGCGCAAATTTGTGCGATACAGTAAAAAGCCACATACAAGAACATGTGTTGGGGGTTCAGGCTGATGTTGTTCTTATATATGGCCAGCGGTAACACCCCAACTATGAATATCGTTTCTTAATGCCTGTCAACGCAGGAATGTTGAGATGGCCAAGTGGATAGCAAGTTCGCCTTGAAATCCAGCCACCGATGTAAGGCCGAGGTTCGAACCCTAGGTGGCGCGCATTGCCTTGTTCCCTCTCCACCTATACTTCCGGTTAACTTCTGTATAAATTAATAAACATTTAATTTTCGTCTACGCCGATTAAAAAGTCCACGCAAATTCCCGGATGAAGCCCCAACATCGCTATAACTCATTCTTGCGCATGCGCGCATGAATGAGTTAAAAAACTAGAAATCTGAAAATGATGTGATATTAAGAGCTCAAGATAGATTAACTATTAAAGTTGATCAATATGAAATTATATTAAATGTTACCGGTTCTCCAGCAGACCCAGGCTCACCAGTTTCTCCTGTAGGACCAGGTAAACCCTATGTATAGAATTAAAACATACAACAAGTTAAATGTCAATCAGGCCAGCTCAGTGGTAAAAGTTTCTGTACCAGCCAACATAGAGCAAATATTTTTTTACAGTTTCTTCCACTCCCAAAGTTCACCTTAGCTTTGCCTGAGGGAACATGGGTCTTGGGGTAACAAAAATTACTCTTTCCCTTGGGACCAGTGATAAAGAAAAGTGCTTCATACAGTAAATAATGAAGCTGTGCAATGCAAGCAACAAAGGCGAAACATCCCCTTTTTTCCTCCGGTGTCCTAGCTGACACAACTCCTCTCACTCTTTCACAGTGCACCACTCTAAAGTGGTCTCTGTTATAATTAAACCGCGCAGCCGGAGGCTGGGCGGTTTCTTGCTCTGCCTTCGGTTTTTTGTTGTTGTTGTTTTGTCGGTTACAAATCCCAAACCTCCGCGGATGATGTCATCATCAGCCAATTACAGGCCATTTCTCAGCTCTTTTCTTCATACCTCCCCTCAGGAGAGTTTTGTCTAGTTAGCGAATTAAATAAACACGCGGTTAGTTGGGGAGGGTTTATTTGGTCAAAATTGGGCCAAAATCCCTCGGAGATGCACGTCAAGGCATTTGCAAGGATAAAGAATGTAACTTAGGACCAGTTGCTGGCTACTAAGGCTGAAATTATCCAGCGTTAAGCTGTAGATTCGTTTTGCCTGCATGTTCACTTTCGAAGGGAACATTCAATGCGCTAAAGAAGGTATTACGTCTGTCGTCAGCCATGGACTCCGCTGTTGGTGATAAATAAGATCGTGTTTACTGGAATGCCCTTACGGTGATAAATAAGATCGTGTTTACTTCACCAGAAGCAATGGTGAAGTTTTCTGGGAAAAAAAATAAAACCTTGGCTTTGAACATATGGAAATATATATGAGGAGGCT